>CAWUFW010020599.1:0-146586 GCA_963921515.1 Calotriton arnoldi | reverse complement strand
CCACTGCCATTTTCCCTAGGCGGAGACCGAACATTGACCGCCCATACCAATTGCTGGCGGACATGGACGATACAGAGGTCATTAGGAAGTTTCGGCTGGACAGGCCAACCCTGCATCGACTGTGTGCCATGTTGGAACCCCATCTCCGTCCCCGCAGGGTGTATCCGACAGCTGTCACCCCACGGCTAAGGTGATGGCCGCCATGCATTTCTTCGCCACTGGGTCATTCCAGCACACAGTGGGCAGTGGAGGAGGGATGTCCCAGCCCATGTTCAGCAAGGTGCTGAGGGATGTACTGGCAGCCATGATGCTGTACCGAAACAGGTACATCCGCTTCCCAGGGCTCGTGAATTGGCGGCAATGAAGGGTGCATTCTATGCCCTTGGCAGAATCCCACACGTCGTTGGAGCCATTGACTGCACACATGTTGGCCTTGTTCCACCACAGGCCACTGAGCACCTGTACCGCAACAGGAAGCACACGCACTCCCTGAATGTGCAAGTGGTGTGCCTTGCGGACATGGTGATCACCCACGTGTGTGCAAAGTTCCCAGGCTCGGCCCATGACGCACACATAATGCGCAACAGCATCTTGCCACGACTGATGTCCAATCTGCAACAGGATCGTGGCTGTATTGTCGGTGAGTATGTGGAGTGGTGTAGCGTGCTGGTTGTGCAATGCTGTCCCCTGTCCAGTTGGAATAGCAACGGTTCTCTGTGTCCCTCACACCCAGGTGACTCTGCGTACCCGAATGGGGCATGGCTGCTCAGTCCATTGAGGAATCCTCGCACCCCAGCAGACGATCGCTACAATGAGGCACATGGGAGGACCAGACGTGTGGTCGAGCGTACCTTTGGCCTCCTCAAGTCCAGGTTCAGGTGCCTGGACCGCACCGAGGAGTGCGCTGGCGTACTCCCCACAGAAGGTGTGCCAGATAGTGGTGGCGTGCTGCATGCTGCACAATCTGGCCATTCGGAAGCAGATCCCCCTCATCGTGGATGACGGAGATCAACCAGGGCCCCAGCCCGCAGACCAGGACAGCTCGAGTGAGGAGGACAGCGGAGAGGAGGAAGCTGGTAATGTGCGGCAGCAGCTCATCGCCCACTACTTCACTTGACGGTGAGTGTCCATGTACGACGGCTGATGTGGCTGTATCTGTGCAGGTGTGTGTGTGCTGTGTCAGGGTGGCCGTTTGTTCACTGCGTGCTGTGTGTCAACGCTCCATGGCCAGGGTAGTATGCCACTGTTGGTGGCTGTGGCATTGTGCCCTATTGCTCTGTGCGATGTGTGTACATTGCTTGTAGTTGTTGACATGTACTGTGTGATGGGTGTGTGACACACTCATTGAATGTGCTCCTGTTCTGTCTCCCACCCCTAGGTCCCTACAGGCCCTCCGGTTCCATTGCCATGCCACGCATCAGGTGCCTTTCCGCCCAAGGTGGCCGTTGTATTCGTACAAATAAAACACAGGGCACAAACAGCAGTTTGTGTAAGAGGTGCATTTATTTCAAACTGTGACATGTGATTGTGTGTAAGGTGATGACAAAAGTGGTGCGTGCAGTGACAATGAGCTGTCGGTCATGGCTGCGTGATGCTCAGGGTGTACCCACTGGTTCTATGTCCATGGTCCAACAGACACATGCCATCCAGATGGCTGTGTGGAGTGGGATCGTAGTCCAAGTCAATGCAGTGGGTGGTCAAGGAGGGCTGGCTGGCTGCCTCACTTGCGTCTGGAGCGTGCGAAGTCCTCCCGTGAGATCTGTTTCCACCTCGGACGGCCCCTTCCACGTTTGCGAGGGGGGGTGCCTGCTTGCGACCTGCTGGTGGTTGAGGTGTGCTCACTGGCTGTGGACGCAGGGGAACTGGACACAGCTGCACGACCCTGCGCCCCGGCAGGTGGTGGCGGTGATGGAGCTGCTGTCCCTGGCTGTGACCTCACCACCAGCTGGCCCATGAGGTCCACGAGTTGGCCCATACGGGCGTCCATGGACCTCAGTACCCCCAGCACCTCCCGCGTGTCTGAAGCAGACCTGGCCCATTGTCCTTGGGCCTCTTCATAGGCCCCAAGGACTCTGGCCATTTGAGGCAGGGCATGGCTCCCAGGGAGACTTGCGTTTCCCTGACCCTGCTCCTCCTACCGGTACTGCTGCCACCGGCCTGCCCACTCAGCCACATTGCTCACCACGGTCCTCGCTGTGGCTCCCAGGGTGGATCCAGTCGGCAGGGCCACCACCTGCGCTGGGGCTGGTGCCAGCGAAGACGTGGTGGTGGTGGCGGCGGTGGTGGTCGGTGCGGCGATGGTGGCGGTTGCGGCAGTGGTAGTGGCCGCAATGACCGTGGGTGTGGCCGCAATGACCGTGGGTGTGGCCGCAATGTCCGTGGGTGTGGCCACAACGACAGTGGCAGCAGGGGGCTGGGAATGTTCAGCAGCCCTGGATGATGGGTTGGTGGGTAGGAGGGGTCCTGGGGAGCGGCTGGGCCCTGCCACACCAGATGGGCCTGCTTGGTGGTCCGTGTCCGAAGAGGAGGACAGATCCTCCACATCCGTGTGTCCTCGTTGGGGGCTTGTAGGCTGGCTGTGCTGGCTGCTGTCTCCATCCCCAGCATCCAGCAGTTTGTCACCTGTGGAGAGAATGAGATTTGTTATTGTGTTGCACCTGGCGAAGTATGTATTTGTCGTCTGACATTAACAGTTCGTGCAATCTCGTACATGGGTTTCCCGGAGGCGTGTGTGTGGCTGTACCATTTGTAGTTGTGTGTGCTTGGCAATGGGACTGTGTGCTGTGCACATGTGGCATGGGACGGATTGGCCATGCCGATGGGTGTGTTGCTGTGCCCCTACTTATTGTGACTCTGGTGTATGCGGGCTCCTGGCCCATCCTGGGTCTGGTTTGTACTTTGCTTTGTACTTTGGTGTTCAAATGGGATGCTTAGGAACGCATATGGCAACATGGGGGCCATGCCCCAGATTCGCATTTGGGATGGAATATGCTTTTGGGGTTCAAATGGAACGCTTAGGAACGCATATGGCAACATGGGGGCCATGCCCCAGATTCGCATTTGGGATGGAATATGCTTTTGGGGTTCAAATGGAACGCTTAGGAACGCATATGGCAACATGGGGGCCATGCCCCAGATTCGCATTTGGGAGGGAATATGCTTTTGGGGTACATGCTGTGAGCCATGGGTGCCGAACGTGACATGTGTTGTGGCAGCATGACAGTGCATGGTCTGAGGTGTGTGCATGCCTGACATGGCCTGCATATTTGCTGTCTGTTGTGATTACTGGACATGGCATTGGACGCATCGTTATGAGTGAGTGATGGTTGTGTGCCAGCCAACGTATTGCAGTTGTCCCATCTCCTTGGTGTGCGTGCTGCCCTGTGCCATGTGCATCACTGCAGTGCTCGGGGGGTGGCCCATGTTGTGTGTTGTTGCTCACAGTGTGGCGTGCGCTTCATTGACTTCTGGCACATGGTTGGTCATGGGCATGTATCTTAGCGTGACTGCTGTATGTGTGGCAGCTGTGCGGATGACATGCCTTTCATGAGACTGGGGCTGACGGATGGGATGGATGGTATGTTGTATGTGCATGGTGTGTCTGTGTGTTTGATGGGTTCAGTGGTGTTCGTGTGCATTTATGTTGTTCCGCTCTGTTCCGTCTAGTGTTGTTTGTCTTACATAGGCGTAGTTGTGGGGTGTGTGGTTGACAGGCAGTAGGGGCTACATGGACAGGACTTCAATGGTGTTTCGGTTGTGTGTGATGAGTTGCACAGTGGCTGCCGTGTGGTACTATATTCAGTGTGGCTTGTGCATGCAGACGTGGCTCCTTGGGTGTTGCTGTGTCTGTGATGGGTCATGTGAGGTGTGAGTCTGTGGTTCATGTCCGTGTGCACATTGTTCACTTGTTCGTGACGGTGGGCGGTGCTGCGTGTTCGTCTGCTACGTGACATGTCCCATGTGTTGGTCGTGTTACGGTCCTCATGCCTCCAGTAATCCAGCCCTGTCCAGTTTCCCACCTGCAGGTTGTTCGGGCGTGCACTGTACTGGATGCCACATGGTTCTAAGCGGGGGTGCTCCATGTTGCAGGTCTGTGGGGGTGGGGGGTGTTGTGGGTCGTGGTGGTGGCTGGACACCCACTGACACCGATTGTTGTGGACCGTGATGTCTACCTTTCGGCTGTCGGTGTGCACTGCGGTGGCTGACACGTGGCTGTGGGGTGTGGGGGATGCTCCTCCTTGCTGTGCTGTGGGACTAGGGGCCTGGTGTGTGTTGTACTTGGGCTGTCCACCCTCCCACCCACTGCACTTTGTGTTCCTGCCACTTACCTGTTACTTGTCGGTTAGTGCAGCTATGGCGGACACATGGGTGTGGTGGGTGCTCGTTGTGGCGCTTCTGGCATACTTGGGGACCTATTGGTGGTTACGTGGCTGGCTGAGTGTACACATGTCCCCACGTATCTTACAGTTGTTCGGTTTGGGCTGTGTGTGGTGGTGTCTGTTGCATGTGTGTGTGATGTGTTGTGTATTGTGTGCTGGACATGGGGGTGTTTGTCCCTGGGAGCTGTGGCATGGTGGTAGTGCATGTGAGTACATAGCGGTGTGCTGGTATACATTAGTTTGTACTTACCAGCCTCCACTCCCCCTGCTAATCCGGCGAGGATCTCCGGATGTATAATGACTCGCACCTTCTCCTCCCACGCTTTGAAGGTCTTGAAGAGCGCGGGATTCCCTCCGCCAGTGACGGCTGCCAGCTCTCTGTTCTTGCTCTCCTTCTTCTTGACCAGGCTCTTGACGTCATTCCACCGTTTGTTGATTTCAACTCTGTTCCTGGGCAGGGTCCCGACTGCATTGACCTGGTCTACGATCCGGTTCCACATTCTCTTTCTGGTGGCTAGTGGTGTGTGCTGGACCAGGTTCCCATAGATTTGTGGGTGCACCTTGATGATCTCGTCGACCATGACCGTCAGCTCAATGGGCGTGAACTTGGGCATTCTTTGTGGTGCCATGGTGTTTGTGGTGCTGGTGCGGTGTGTGTTGTGTAATGTGCAGGGGGTTTGTGGTGCCGGTGTTTGGTGGTGGTGGTGGTGGTGGTGGTTGTGATGTGTGCGTTTCTGTGGTGTGCTGCTGTCCTTGCTGTGTCACTGTGTCCTCTCCTCTCCTCTCTAGTTTGCAATGTTGCAAGGGGTTGTGGTCTGTGGGAGTGCTGCTTTTGTACTTACCTATGTGGGTGTGTCCTCATGGTCTGTTGTTTTCAGATGTGTTGTGTCTGGTGTTCTGGCCTTTGTAGTTTTTGTTTGTCCAGGGGGTGTTTTCGGGATGTGTACTGTGCTTGTGTATTTGTGCGTGCCTTGCTGTGTGGACTTGTTGGCCATGTTGTGTGCGATTGGTTTTGTCAGCGGATGGTTTCTGTGCAGGGACGTGGGCGCCATGGCTTCTGCCGTGTCGATTCTCATCGGCGTTGTTTGCGCTGGCGGGCGGTATATTTGTAGTTTTCCCGCGCTCATGGCGGTGCGATCGTAATCTCACGTGCGGTGTGTCGGCCGTGAGGGCGGGCGGTTTTGTGTTGTCGTGCGTGTTTCCGTCCGTGGCGGGCGGTTTGACTCCGACTCGGACGATGGCGGGCGGTATCTTGTGTGATTTTTCCGCCGATGGCGGTTTTCGGTTTGTGTAATCGTAATGGCGTGGTCGGTGTTCAGACGGTGTGTGCGGGCGGATTTTTGCCGCTTCCATGCCTGGCGGATTTTTTACGCCGGGTATTGTAATGGGCCCCTAAATTATCACAATTAGCAATATAAAATATTAAATACATAAATATTAATTAATAAAAAGTATTATTAATTAATAATAATTAAATTACTTCCCACCCTATTCCCCTATAAACCCACAACCCGCTACGGAACTAAAATACACAAAAATTAATTAACATAAAATTAATTACTTCTAAAAATAAGATATACTTATACAAAATAATTACATCACATACTTTAAACACACATAGTAAAATACAAAACACTAAAATAAATGTCGATATTATTAACAACGATATTTTTACTAACGATATTACTAACTTCGATATTAAAAAAAACGATATTTCTTACCTTTATGTCGATATTCTGGTCAACGATATTCTTGCATGTCGATCTTGTGCCACCTCGTTATTAAAAACTCGATATTATGGCACATCGATATTCCAACATCGATATTCTGTCTGTGCACCGTATGCCAGGGCTCACATGCAACCACGTACACTATTTTCTGATGCATGTACCTTACCACAGGCACATATACATCCCAGCACTGTATACAATCCAATGCAGGCCAAGGGTGAGTTTCACACACAGCAGCAAAACATTACCAGATTGGGACAGGCGGCACCACTTCTGTGACACATGTATAAGCATTAGCTAAAATGCGGAGTGTCGCAGGGCTCTTTTTTGAGCCCTACACTCTTCAATTTGTACGTCCGCCCTTTATCTGACATCATCTGCTCCTTAGGCTTTACCATGGATTTTTATAAGGACAATACTTCGATTATTGTCCCCTTGTCACCCAAGATTGGCACCACAACTGAAAAACTCAACCTTTGCCTGCAGCAGGTCACTAGCTGGATGGCAACCAGCTGCCTTAAGTTAAATGGCGACAAAACAGAGGTTATGGTAATCGAAAATAAGTTAACCCGTCACTGTGGGATCAACTCTACTGGTCCCCATCCTTGGTAGATCGCCCTCTTCCGAAGCAAGAAGTGAAAAGTCTGGGTGTCACTCTGGTCAAACAGCTTACCTTGACCTCCCAGGCAAAGAAAGTTGTGGCTATGTTTTTCAGTCTCCTTGGACCTCTGAGGAAGACGCTTAAGTGGCTCCCTATGTAAGCACGTAGAACAGTGACCCAAGGCCTTATTCTGTCTTGCTTAGACTACAGCAACTCTCTTTATTTAGGCAGTCCAATATCGGTCACCAAGAAATTGCAAGTCATCCAGAATACCATGGCCCGCATACTGCTGGGCATACCTAAATCCCAGCCAGCTCTGCCCGGGCCACATCACACTTCAGTGGTTGCCGATAGGTAAAAAATTATAAAGCACTCTGTATTACACATTGTGCAAAAAATAAGTCTGGTTCGCAGTCACCTCATCAATCACTATAGTGCCAACAGAGAATTGAGATCAAATAATCTATCTCTCCTTGCTGTCCCCAGAATGAAAAGAGCCAGAAACGGGCGTTGTTCATTTGCCTATCTTGCACCAAAACTTTGGAACGCCCTACCGATCAGCCTCAGGACAAATACTAACCTCTTAGATTTCAGAAAGCAACTTAAAACTCATTTATTTGCCTAAACAGCCCTCCCTACTTATGACCTGCCAGTGTTGGGAAGCCCATTTTAGGTTGACATTGCGCTCTATAAAAATCCGAAATAATAAGAATAAGAATAAAAAGGCCTGTTCTCTCTACTGATAACTAAAAACGTGGTATGCTGTCACCACCACATTCATGCTACTTAACTCTTAGTTAGGGCAGTGACCTTCCACCACTGGAGGGTAGTACTTTGAGAGCTGCTCCCAGTCTAAGCAGACCACAGTCCATGAGGCAGGCCTATGTCATAAGATGCATACATGATCCGTGTTCGCTCATGATCAAAAAGCCTTATCTAGGATTCAGATATCGCCGCAGGAGGGGCATTCGGGGCAGGAGTATATGTCTATCAACATGCAAGGGGCTTTTCTATCCAAAAGTGTTTTAGCAGGGAAAAGCTTTAACAATGATACATGAAAAACTAAATGTATCTCAGTACCTGAAGTCACAACTTGCTCTATTACAAAAGGCCCTACAAATTACAAATTCAGGCTGTAATTAAGAGGGTCTGTTCAACTCTGAATTATTTGTATGCAACCACACTTTCCCTCCTACAACATACTGAGGTGCAAGACCTCTCTTTAAGGTACTTTTCAATCCACTGATTCAATCTTTCAGCCTGTCTATACAACTATCCATCCGAGGAAGGTAACTGGTACCTCTAGATGTAACTCGTTACACAAGGGAGACCAAAACCTACCACCCAACATCTCCACTCTTCTCCTGAAAGAAAATTGTGCACACCTGTACCTGTATGACGGGGCCTATCACCCATTCCCCGAGAGTTTCTACAATGCACCATGGAGAAATCACATTTTTGCTATGAAAATTGACCCATTTTGGCAATATGGATAGGTGAGGAATTTAGTCTCAGGCTCTGACACCAACAAGGACAACCTACTAAATTCAGACGTTTCTGACAACTAGAGACCCAGGAGAGTTCATGGTGGTGTAATGTGCATGGATCTCACAACATTTCCTCACCCAGAATGTCCTGCAAACCTCAAACACTGGTTAAAATCAAGCATTTTCCTCACATTTCTGAGAGGGGGAAGTTCTGGAATCTACAGGGATACACAGAATTCCTACCACTCAGCGTTTCCATAATTCTAATAAAAATGGTAACCCACTTATGTGGCTGGGCCTATCACACGCCACACAATAGGCTCCAAATCACAAAGTGGCGAAATTACATTTTTGCCTTGAAAATAGAATAATTTTGGTGATGTGGGTAGCTATGGTATTTGTGCCTGGGCTCTGCGGTCACTAAAGGAAACATACTAAACCCAGATATTTTGAAAAATTGACACCCAAGTGAGTCTAGGGTGGTATGATGTCTGTAGATCCCACAACGGTTTCTTACCCAGAATGCCCTGCAAACCTCAAATGTTTGCTAAAAAGAATTCTGGGTAAGAAAACTTAATTGGATTCATGCAATTCACACCATCCAGGATTTGCCAGGGAATATAGGTTTCATAAATGCCCATGGTTCATATGGTTCCTTGGTTGTCAGCTGACCCAAAGCCTGAATATTGCAGTCATTCACCATTGCAAGTGAGAGGAAATTTAGATTTGCACTATCTCTGCTGGCCTACATGCCACAAGACTGTTGTTTTTTTTATGGGAACACTTGTCCATGGCTGGGGGCTTCACCACTCCTGTGGTGTCTGGTGGGTGGATCTCCGCTTGCTTGCTGTGTGATCTCATGGCGATCACCAAGCAGGGAAAAATTATTTCCAAAGTAATTTTTTGTTGAGAATGTTCATGTGGAGTACACTGTAAACTGATTAGAAGTGAGTTTTTCAGATGCATAATTCCCTGGGATATTTCCTGCCTCACCAAACCAGGTGGGATATTTGCAGCCAAATTTTGGGTTTGATGTATACTTTGGTGAACTGTTGTATATCCATCAGTGCAATGGAGTAAAATACTCCATTGTCTGACAGACATGTTGACCACCAAAGTTAATGATGACCGCTGGCCTCTGGGTCATCTCTTAACAATGGCAGAAACCGCCATCTCAGAGCTTCCTGTTAATGTTGTAAGAATTTGGCAGATGGCTCTGTCAAACACGACATCCCTCCATCAAACTTTTTCAAAGTTTTAAATTTTTCAAAAACAAACTCCCAAAGTGGGTGATTGTTATTGAAACGTGTAAAACGAATTGCCCCCATACCGAGTCCCCTGGTGTGGTGATCATTATGTTTTTTTTACTTTCCCTCACAACCAGGTTTACCTGGTGGTGACAGACAGCAAAAAAATGCCATCCAGCCACCAGCACAGGTTTTACCTGGTGGTGATGAAGAACAGCAAAAAAATGTCATCCAACCACCCACTCTAATCTGGGGTCCGAAGGCTATCCTCTGACGGCCTGTATTCTGTCAGGCTGTTGGAGGAGTATGTTGGTGACGGAGCCATAGTAGGCTTCGATGTCGACATACATTTAGCCTGCCCATCCCTAAATGAGGCAGGTGCACCAACAGTTTGGCAGACCGGGTATGTCATTTCAAATAATATTTCAGTGATGTAAAATCTTCTGACATAATGGTGACAATTACTTCAATTTAACGATTTTATTTCTTCATAAGTCCAATTACAGACAACTTCTATATTAGCTAATGCTTTTTTAATAAACTATATGAATGATGGGCATAGGAAATACTCTTCCTTTTATTGAATAAACTGTAAATTGCACTGTGACTTTTACCCTAATCCTATGCTTATTTTCTATTAGTTAGCTCATTGAGTGCAAATGATCAGAGGTTGTTGTTCAAATTATGATTTAACCTTTTTCAGTTGAACTATAAGATTGAAATTTTGAATGATGTTAGAATATGGCTAATGTTGGCAGTCAGCTAGTAAAACTTCTCTTACATCCAGGTAGTGGCTACCGGAAGAGCAATTGCTTTATGTAACGTCCCAGGCAACCTGCATAGAAAATACCAGTACCCCCTCATTTAGCAAATATTCTCATGCATAGAATATTGTTGTTGAAAAATCCAGTCCTCTCAGAGGACAAGATCTGCCCATGCCAACCTCTCCTGCATCCATGGGCATCTGACTATGCCAGCAGATTGACATCTGAGAGCTTGTGCGAAAGATACCATTGATGTCCTCCCAACCAGGGTGTCCCTCAGAAGATTAAGATTGGATTGGAGTTGCAAATGGGCAGCAAGGTGGAAAAGGCAAGACAAGTAGGGTACCGGTAGGCTGTGAGATGTTTTGAAAGCCCTGTATAACATGAACAAGCATCTGTGTCTTTGTAGCTGTTGGAAATGGGTTCTAATCTGCTTTTTCCCCCCAGATTTTTTTCATTTTGGACCAGCTGGTTTTTGGATATCTGCTGTGAGTAAGATGCTCATATGGAGTCAAAATGGTTTTGAGCTTTAACCCCTTCTGTGCCATGGAAGCAATGGTTACGTCCTCGGACATGGCGCTCCTGTGCCGAGGACATAACCATGACGTCCAGACACCTTCCCATGGGGAAAGAGCTGGGCCTCCCCCCGTGGGGCACCCACCCACCCACATGCCCCCACTGAGGATGGCAGCAGAAGGGCCTCTGCTGCCACCCTGACCCCTCCTCGGCAATCTGATGACGTCAGCACGCTCACAGCACGCTGATGTCATCAAGTGCAGAAGGGGACACTCTGGAAGCTTCCAGGGAAGGACTTGTATTTGATGAGTCCTTCTCCGGGGATTTATTTTTTCCAGGAATACAGATGCCGGGGAAAAGACTTTCCCCCTGTGTCTGTAGAGATTGGATTCCTGCTCTATGATCATGGGTGGGGCTGTGCCCGTTGAGCAGGAATCCACACCACTAAACACCAGGGATGATTTTTGCTGGTATTTGGGGAGCGACCCCTTGGGCAAGGGTCGCTCCCCTGGGGGCATATTTGATCAGGCGTTCGGCCCTCCCTTGGGCTCTGATTTGGCTGTTTTTTTGGCCGAGGGGGGGTCGAAACCCACTATGCCCCAGCGATTTATTTAAGATATATTTGCAAGGCAGCAACCTCTTGGGCAAGGGTCACTGCCCTGGGGGCAACATGTTTTTCCATGTTTTGGCCCACCCGGGTTAGATCAGATGGTTTTTGGCCAATCTAGCCCCAGGGGGAGTTGAAACCCACTAGAAGCCAGGGATTCTTTGTTTATCATGATTACGGGAGTGAACCCTTGGGAAAGGGTTGATCCCCTTTTGGGGCTTAATATTTTGGCCGTTTCTGCCCGACCTTCTATTTTTAGGCCCATCTTGCCCCAATGGGGGTAGAAGCCCCTAGATCACCAGGAATTCTTTTTATCTGATGCAAAATGTTTTAAGGAGCGGCCCCTTGGGCAAGAGTCGCTCCACTTTTGGGGATGAATGTTTTGGCTGGTTCTGATCCGGACGTATATTTTTAGGCCCATCTGCCCAGCAGAAGCCACTAGACCACCAGGGATTTTATTATATTTGGGGCATAATCTTTCGGGAAGTTGTCCCTTGGCGAAGGGTCGCGCCCCTTTTTGGAGTGAATATTTTAGCCATTTCTGCTCCCATTGGCGGCAGATCGGAGTTGTATTTTTAGGTCAATCTTCCTCCAAGGGGGGCAGAAGCCATTAAACCGCCAGGGATTTTATTATATTTGGTGCATAATGTTTCGGTAAGTCGCCCGTTGGTCAAGGGTCGCGCCTCTTTTTGGGGTAAATATTTTAGCCATTTCTGTCCCCATTGGGGGCAGATTGGCCTTGAATTTTTAGGCCAAGCCACTAGGGTTGCTCCCCTTTTTGGGGTGAATGTTTTGGCCTTTTTGTGCTCCCCCCGGGGGCAGATCAGCCATATTTGTAGGTCCATTTGCCCCCAAGGGGACAGAAGCCACTTGCCCGTCAGGGAAAGTTTGTGTGTGAAATACAGTAAGGCTGATGGTCTGAGTGTTTTAGCATGTAGCTGCCTGTGTGTGGACTGGAGCTTGACTGGCAGTGTGTGTGGCTGGCATATGGATGGTGATGGGCAGATTTCATACTGTTTGAAAATGTTAACTGTTATTTTTTGTCATCATTTGTGATCACAATGTTTTATTTCTCCTTTTTATTCTAGTGCAAAGGTGTTGGTTTCCTCTTGCTTGCGGTTTCGGCACTGGTAGATATGCAGTTTGTGTAGTTGCAAGTGTTTGGTAAGAAAACATTTTTTGATACTGTTTACTCCAAATGAGTATCACTGACCTGCATGAATGTGTTTTTGGGAAATTCTGTAATAAAAGCAGCCTATTTAGCTTCAGTTTGAATGTGTGTGAAATGTTCCTTGTATTTGTACACAATGTGTATTTTGTTTTCCTTGTGTGTAATTTTCTTTTGTTTTTCTTTTCTAGTGGGATATTGTCAGTGCTTGCTGTGTCTGTGCAGAGTAGGTGCTGGTGAGTCTAGCTGTCTTTGGCAAGTAAGTGGTATTGTTTTACAGTATATAGGTTTTTGTCTGCTTTGATTGACTTTACCTTGCAATTGCTATATGCCAGTAGTTTTACTTTTTGTTTTAGAAATCCACACTTTGTTTATTACTTATTTTACACAGCATTGGCTATTGTTGACTTGTTTGTCAAGTTACTTTTCTTGGTAAAGATTATGGCTAGCCACAGGATGACCACTCAGCAGGTTGTTGGTATGCTTTTCCAGTCTTCTTCTGACCATGATTATGAGACTGACTCTACATCTGAGGCAGAGGAGGAAGCCCAGGATTCTGGCAGTGAAATATCTGTCCGGGAGGAATCATCTGATGATGAAGCCACTCTCAGAGCAGATGAAGTGCTGCTTTTAGAGGAAGACACTGATGTGCCAATAGCACAGCAAGAGGCATCTGGATTGCAGCCTGGGGCTGAAAGGCTTCCCGTTGGAAGTGCTGGACTCTGGGTTGCCCCAAACATAGTGCAGCTGGTGTTGCCTGCTTTTAGTGGCGTTGCAGGGTGTAGAGCGAATACTGAAAACCTTTTGCCTATACATTTCTTTCAGTTGTTTATGGAAGATGTATTTTTGGATGAGATTGTTGCGCAGACAAATTTATATGCTGAACAGTATTGGAGGGACAAGAGTGCCAGAATTAAGCAGCACTCTAGAGGTGCGTGGTGGACTCCTACAAATCTGGATGAGTTGAAGAAGTATTTGGATGTAACTTTTTTGATGGGCCTGATAATGTAACTGTTGCTGTCTTCATATTGGACTACTAGTCCTTTGATGGCAACGGCTATTTCCTGCAACCATGAGTCGTAGACAGTATTTGCTTCTTCTTCGGATGCTGCATTTTGCTGATAATGCTTTGGCGTTACCACGAGATCACCTTCATTGTGACTGTCTTTTGAAGGTTCGGCCTGTCCTTGATCACTCTGTAGATCGATTTTCAGAGATCTATGTTCCAGGTAAAGAAATTGCTGTAGATGAGTCTTTGGTCCTGTTCAAGGGCCGATTAGTTTTTAGGCAGTGCATTCCAAGCAAGAGGGCACAAAATGGAATTAAGATGTAGATGCTGTTTGAGAGCAGTACTAGATATGTCTATAATTTTAGGGTGTACAAGTAGAGATTCCAGTATTGACCCCTGGTTGTCTGTCCACTTTTGGAGTTACTGAGAAAATTGTATGGGAATTTGGTATAGGACTTTTTAACATAGGCCACGATTTATACGTAGATCACTTTTACACTGGTGTGCAATTGTTCAGGGAATTATTCAAAGTGGACACTGTTGCTTGTGGCAAAATCCGCTCTAACCGTAAAGGTTACCCAAAAGAGCTTGTTTGTAAAACACTCGAAAAGGGACAGTGCAGTGCCTTGCGTAGCAATGAACTTCTAGCTGTGAAATATTCTGACAGGAGAGATGTCTACATGCTGACTACCATTCATGATAAAAGTACTTCACCAGTGACTGTTTGGGTTCAGGTGGCTGAACTGCGCAAACCTTTGTGCATTTTAGACCACAATAAGCGCATGGCTTGTGTAGATAGAGTAGATCAGAGGTTGGAGCCTTACACTGCTGTTCGTTAGGTGTACGTTTTGTATAAGAAGTTGGCTATCCATTTGTTCCATTTAGCAAAGTTCAGTGCTTTTGTTGTATTCAAGGATTGTTCTCCAGAGTCAAAGATGACATTTAATTAGTTCCAGCAGTCTCTGATAGGCAGCCTTGTTGTAGTGGAACAGGCAAGAGTTCCTAGAGAAGCAGTGTTGGAGGTTGTGGCTAGATTGAAATATCGCCACTTTCCTGATCACATTCCTCCCACAGTCAAAAAAACTTTCCCGCTAAGAAATGTAGAGTCTGTGCCCGAAGAGGTATCCAGAAGGAGAGTCGTATGGACTGCCCCAATTGTCCTTGTAAGCCAGGGCTGTGTGTGCCCACATGTTTTAAATTGTACTGCATGCAACAGAGTTTTTGGGTGCAACCGTGAGTGTAAAAGTAAACTGACTGGTCTGTATTGTTTTATATTTTTGTTCAGATTCCACAGTTGGCATTAGTGTGATGTATTTAGTTAGAGCTGTTGTGTTTGTAGTTATAGTATATACTTCCAATTGGTTTGTGTTTTCTTTTTGTATAAAAAAATGTGATGGCGGTGTGCGTGAACTGGTGTTTGGCTGGAGATGTGCGTGGACTGGTGCTTGGCTGACAGTGTGTGTGGACTGGTGCTTCTGGTGCTTGGCTGGTGGTGTGCAAGGACTGGCGCTTGGCTGGTGGTGTGTGTGGACTGGTGCTTGGAAGGCAGTGTGCGTGGACTGCTGCTTGGCTGGCAGTGTGCATTGACTGGCGCTTGGCTGGCTGTGTGCGTGGATGGGCATTTGACTGGCAGTGTGTGTGGATTGGTGTTTGGCTGGCGGTGTTTGATAAGTGACTTGCTGCTGGTCATTACACATACTGCTAGCCAAACGTCAATGCACACACTCTGTCAACTGCCAGCTGGTGTGATTGCTGTGTCAGTCATCTGAGCATATGAAAGTGATGGTCCCTTGAATGGCGCTGTCTGTTGATGTGAGTGTTGTAATGTGCTCGGCCCGTGATTGGTGGTGTGAATGGTCTTATGTAAAGAGGTTGGTGTCTTGCCAAGGCTTTACAGCTCACGAGCTGTGAGTCATTGGTTCAGGTTTTCAACCGTTCAATTATTAACAGTGCATTTCATTCTTGTGAAATCTCTTGTTAATACAATTTTATGCTCTGAACCTTCACTCACGCTTATGCCAAATCCAACCATTATGTGTGTGTACTTGAGGAAAAGATGGATCGGCAGTAATATTTGTCTTTTCTGTCTTTCTCTGCCAAAGTGTACATTGTCTCTAGGGGAAATCTACCAATTCTAGATATTTTCGTAAACTAAAAACCCAGGGTAGTACAGGGTGGTGTGCCTCTCGTGGATCCCAACACATTTTCTTACCCACAATCCCCTAAAAACCTCATAATGTGACTAAAGTCACACATTTTCCTTGCATTACTGTGCTCTATCCTTCCAGAATCAGAAAGAAACCACAAATTTCCTACCATACAGCGTTCCCTCAGGTCTCCCGATAAAAAAGGTACCTCACTTGTGTGGGTGGGCCAAGGTCCTGCAACAGGGAAGGGCCCAAAACGTATTGTGGAGACAATAAAAGTATCTATCACAAAGCGACCTGGTTTTGCAAGGGGGGCGCCTGCATATTTTGATCCCGGGCTCAGCAGCCAGCTAGGGAACCCTACCAAACCCAGACATTTCTGCAAACTAGACAGCTGGGGAGTCCAGGGAGATGTGGCTTGTACAGCTTCCCCAATGTTTTCTTACCCAGAAACCTCAAATTTAGCTAAGATAATCATATTTTCCTCACATTTCTGTGTGGGAAAGTTGTGGGATCACTGAGCCGACACAAATGTAATTTGTCCACGTTGCATTTTGGGCCATATACTGTCGCGGGCAGTAGACCTACCCACAAAAGTGAGGAACCATTTTTATCGGGAGACTTAGCGGAACACAGAATAGTAGAACAAGTGTTATTACCAATTGCCTTTCTATGCATTTCTGCCTTCCAAATGTAAGACAATGTGTAAAAAAGAAGTTATTTTGAAATATGCCCTCTAATTCACATGCATGTATGGGTACCCACAAATTCAGAGATGTGCAAATAACCACTGCTTCTAAACTCCATATCGTGTTCCCATACCTTGATACGTATTTTTCACTCTTTATATTTTACCAAATGAATTTCTGTATACATGGTACACATTGAAAACCCATTGCAAGGTTCAGCTCAGTTATTGGCTCTGGGTACCTTGGGTTCCTGGTGAACCTACAAGTCCTATATATCCCGGCAACCAGAACGGTCCAGCGGACATAACAGTATATTGCTTTAAAAAGTCTGCCATAGCTAGAAGTTGTAGGTGAAAATGTAGGCACAAATGTGTGTTTTTTCCACTCAAATTCTTTTGTTTTATTTCAAGTGTTACTTTCTATAGAAAAACCTTGAAAGATCTACACAAAAGACCCCTTGCTAAATTTAGAATTTTGTTTACTTTTCAGGAATGTATAGCTTTCCGAATATTGGTTTCTCACCCATTTCTACCACTAACTTGAAGGAGGTTGAAAACCCCAAAAATAGGAAAAATAGGCTATGTCCCAGTAAAATGCCAAAACTGTGTAGAAAATGTTGTTTTCCTGACCAACGCCTGCCTGTTCCTGAAAGCTGGGAAGATGGTGATTTTAGCACAGCAAACCCTTTATACCATTTGCAGGGAAATAACCAGATACTTTCTTCTGCAGCACCTTTTTCCAATTTTTCTTTAAAATACCAAAATGTAGCTGTATTTCAGCTAATTTCTCAATCACCTCCAGGTGAATCTACAAACTCTGTGTAACTTTAGAATCCTCAGGATGTTGGAAGAAAGGATGCAGATTTGACTTGGATATCTTATGTGGACAAAACAGTATGGGGGCCTAAGCGCGAACTACCCCAAATAGCCAAAAAAGGCTTGGCACTGTGAGCGGTGGGGGGGTATTGAAGCCTGGCAGCGAAGGGGTTAACTGCAAGTGCCCAACTTTTAGCATAAGGGACACTGCCTTGGTACTGGGGTTAGAGGCTGTGCGTTCATTATATGCAAACATGTGTGGACACGTGTGCACATGTTAGCAGGCTAAGCAAGGAAGACTGTTGTCTGACTCAGCATGGTATCTCTGCACATGCAGCCTTTTGTGGATGGGAACCCAAAAAACTGTTATGCTCTTTGCAGGCCTTAATTGGGCAGCCTAACCAAATATCCTCTTTTCCTCTGAATAAAGCCTGTTGTGCTTCACTTCAATTAAATTTTGGGTGAAAACTTTGCAAAATGTAACTTTGGATTATCTAAACATAGAAATGATGAAAGTTAATTTTTCTGTCTAAAAGGGTCTTCCACACAATTAAAACATTTATTTGGCCATATTTGAACTTCTTCAAGTTTTTGGTTCTTGGACTTTCCCTAAGCTTGCCCTAATGTGATTCAGGTTTTGAACTGTTCGCCTACTTTGCTAAGTTAGATGCTTTCCTGGCCAGCTTGCAGTTCATGAGCCTTCCGCACACCCAACCTGAACCCCGAGATATCAGGCCCATTTGGGTGGAATTAGTTTGCTCTTTTAGAGGAAGGGACAGGGAGAACTTTGCACAAGTGATTAGCTTATGCCTACTGACAAGCTTGAGAGTGCCATAATGTGAGGGACAAAGAGGGAGCAGGCAGAGAATTCTGGCACCAGCCACACCACTGGTCCCCTTTGATGTTTTGGAGGATGGATCTAATTTTGCAGTTTTAGTTAGGGGCGGATCTAAGCTACTGGAACACCTGTTACAGGCCAACACTTGATTCTGCCACCTTAAAAAGTAAATATTAAGATGATGTGCAGAAGATGGGCCACCCACCCTGTGGCCTCCAACCAGTAAATGCCAGGTCAGGGGTGAAAGGCTGACATTGAACTTTGAACTGGGCAGAGAAGTCCACCTAGCAGTTTTAGTGTCTTTACTAGAATAATTCCAGATTTAGATTTAAATGCCCAGGGTCAGTGTTGCTTTACTCGTCCGTTAATGGGACTGCATCTAAAAGTTTCAATTGTAGCTGAGCTGTGGCTTATTTTCTTTTTCCTTCAACAAAAAATTAATTGTCTAGATATGGCAGGAGTGAACAGTTGTGAGTCATCTTCTACTTTCTCACCAAGAATCAGATGAACAGAACTAAGGGAATCACCATAATCACTAGTGGCAAATTAACTTTCCTGAAAAAAATTTTTTCTATGTTATATCTTGGTCCCCAATGGCCCATTTCTGGCAACTGCCATCATCTAGTGAGTGGAAGTTTGAAAAATGTATCAGACTTCCTTTGGAGCAGATTGTGAAAATAGTTTAGATGGATTGGTACCTTTTCTCTGACAACACTCCTACATCCATAAAAAGCAGTCTTCTGTTTCATACCACAACAGTAACATTTTTCTTGTCCCTCCTACAGTATTATTTCTTGTGACTCTCCAGCATAACTGAAGGCTTTCTACATCTAGCACTGCCAAAATCAAGAGCCATCGTCTTGTATTCCCATGGAAAGAAGATGGTATGTTGGCTAAAGCACATTCTACTTTTTTGTACTGGCCTGAATGAACTAGTTATGTCAAATGTTAGGTTTGAGTTCCCATCCTGTGCCACACTGTCACCAGTCCTCTTGGAGGTGATGGTGCCTAATACTTTTTTGACACCTTCTTACTTAAAATTAGCCAAGTTAAGTAGGAAATCTCCATTTGATTAGGAAAGGTTTTTGTTTTCTTTTTCTATTGACCAGGAAGGAAAAATAAGGAATAATGCAGTCACTTTGAAGACTATAGTCAATACCATGTATTTGACAGCATATTTTATCCTGAAAAACTTCTTTGCCTGGTCTTTATCAAGAGTTGGATTCCGAGATCCCAATAGTCAGAGGTTTGGTGATAAAAAATAGCCCTATGTACAAGTTAAATACAAGGATCATGTTTCCCAGAATCTCCAAAACTTTGGAAAAGGTACTTTTGCAATCCAATGTCTTTGCACATGCCTCTCAAATTGTAGGAAGGTGTGAGGAACATATCACTTGCCCCATCAATATCAAAATAAAATGGTTGATAAAATTAATGCTGTTGCAGGGCATGCACAAACAATAGCATGGTATTTTATTGTATTATATTGCAACATTTAAATAGTGCTTACTAGATGAAATGGCTGCTAGATCTCAACCACCAAAAGACAAAGAATAGCATGGTAGACAAAATTGCTGCAAGGCCTAACACACAAAAATAGCTTGGTAAACAAAATGAATGCCGCACATAGACACGCTCACACACAAAAACACACACACATGCAATAGTATGCTTCACAAAATAGATGCCACATCATATGCTCAGGCCTAGACATGCCACGCATAAAGTGCAGCGAATTACCCACATTCTTCCACCTCATACAGGAAGAAATGAGTTATAATTGATTATAATTTTGATGGTTTCTACCACCAATCAACATCGACCAGGCTGATACAGCTTGCAGGACAAAATTTCCATAAAATTGAGGATAACACTGTGAGCGAACTCCCTTTGAGGGACACCTCAGCCGCCTAACATTACAAGTAAATACAAATATCCAAAAAGCAAAGCAACATTTGAGATTAACCGCACTCTTCTTAATGCTCTGACTCTCATCCTACCAAAGTTATAAAATACCAAAATCTGAAGTAAACATTTTGCAGGACACAGCTCACCATGCTAGCAATACTTTTACTATTGGACTGAAAAAGCATAGCTAAACTCAGAGCCTGACTATACAAACATATGAAAAGTAAAGAAAAAGCATTGGCAAAGACAATAAATCTGACCTGTATTTTCAGTTATAGGCCTGTTGGCTTTGACAATGGTTTTGTATTACTGAGAGCACAAACAGAGGTGATTGTGTAATGGCAGCACTGTCTGCATTATTAGTGGTGGTTGTAATGGTGGTGTTGATAATGGTGGGTGTGGATAAAGTGGTGTTAATAATGGTGTTGGCAATGGTGGTGGTGGTGTTAATGGTGATAGTGGTGGTAATGGTGGTGGTGGTACTGGTAGTGTTAATGGTGCTGGTAATAATGGTAGTAGTGGTGGTGGTGATGGTGGTAATAATGGTGGTGGTGTTTGTAAGAAATTACCTCTTTTTGCATGATCAATGACAAAGTTGTAGACTGATGCTGCTGGTTTATTGAATCTAAGAGTGCACCGAGGCCTGCTAACTAGACCTCAGTGCCAGTGCACTAACCCCTTACAAAATGTGTGTTGAATTGGCGAAACCCAATTGGCATAGGCTGACTTACTTATATGTCCCTAGCATATGGTATCAAGAGTACTCAGGGCATGTATGTTAGAGTGTCCACCCAGGATTGCAGCACGATTGTGGAACCCTGCGTGTGACAAAGTACAAAATGGCTCCTTGCCTGCCACTGCAACCTTGAAGAGGGGTTTTAAAACTGTTAGTTCAACTTTGCTATTTAAACCAATGGCAAAGTCCCCACTTCCCTTAAGAATATACATGTCCCCCCTACGGAAGGCGCATCAAGCCCGATGTCAGGGAGCTGTATATTATTAAGTGGGACATATACTTTAATATAACCTAACAGTAAAACTTTCAAATTGCCAATTTTAATGTGGAAAAGCTAGTAGCCCCATTGGCTAGCTACGAATCTGCCTTGACAACCTCATGCCCCTCAGACCTGAGGGACGAACACCCTATCTGCATGGTTGCAGTCAACCCCAACAGATCAGCTATCCTCCGCGTCAGAGGGGTGGTCAATAGCAACCTAGCGAGAGTACCCATCTCTGCACCTACCCATGACACTCACTCCGACCCCTCTCTAGCCGGACTCCTAATTAACTGCCGCTCAGCAATAAAGCATGCCTCTGATGTCGCCGATCTCATCCTGAGCCAAAAATCGGACTTAGCGATCCTGACTGAATCTTGGCTCAAGGAATCCTCATCGCCCTACCTAGACCTCTTAGTCCCGCCCAATTACAACATCGTAAGGCTGGACAGGCATTCAAAGAAAAAAGGGGGAGGCATCGCCTGCATCTACCGCTCTAACCTCCTTGTTACTGAACTTCCGGCGGACCCTACAGACTCCTGCGAATACCTCGCACTCTCCATTTGCAACAACACCTCCCAACTGTGCAGACTACACATCTTTTACCACCCCCCAGGCAAGAATGACACCTTCACTAACCACCTCATGGAAATCATCACAGCCAAGGTTTCCCCTAACTCTAATGACATTTTCCTTGGCGACTTCAACTTGCATTGGAACGATCCTAAGGACCCTCAGGCCAACGCCATCAGAGACTTCTTGGCCAACCAAGCCCTTACCCAAGCCTGCTCTCTCCCTACTCACGTGAAAGGCGCCACCCTAGACTGGATCATCGCTAAGGAATCAGCGGTCAAACTTATCTCCATTGAACCTTGTGATTGGTCTGACCACCATGCTTCCACCTTCCTCCTGCCTAGCACCCGCAAGACATGGACACCATAACCCGTGATTCCCAAACGATGGGTTAGAGACACCAAGAACCTTGATCACGGGAAACTGGCTGCGCGCTGTGAGACCGACCTCGGACCTCCCCCCCCCCACTGCACTTCGGTCAACAACCTCGCAGATCATTAATTCTCAACTATATCTGACATTCTTGATGACCTTGCTCCGCTAAAACTAAAAAGAACCCAGATCAAAGACAGGAATCCCTGGTTCAACGGATCCCTCAACAAGGAGAGGAGATCCCTTCGACAGACTGAACGAAACTGGAAACAGCACCCATCAGCAGCCCATCTAAAACTTCTCCGCCAGGCCAGAAATGCCTACAATAGGAAAATCCTCAACTCTAAAAAAGAATTCTTCAGAACAGAACTTGAGAACGCCAATAATAGACCTCGCAAGCTATTTGATTTGGTCAAACACCAATCCAAAAAACTAGCAAAAACCTCCAAAGAAACGCCTAAACCCCTAATATCATGCGAGGAATTTTCATCCTTCTTCTGCGACAAAATCTCTGCCCTAGGAAACGAACATATGTCCGCAACTCACCACCAAAATCTGTCGGCTCTACCTCTTCTCACCGCGCTGTCCTCCCAAACTTCACCCAAAAACCAAGCGCACTGGTCCAACTTTAAAGTCTATGACGAACACTCTATCTCGAGAATTCTAGCCTCCTTAAACCCGAACAATCACTTCAATGATCCTCTCCCCTCTAACTGCCTAGCTGCCGCCTCTCAGGCTATCATCCCTTCCTGGACTGCAATAATCAACGCTTCCCTCCTACAGGGTTCGATACCTGATTCTCTTAAAGCTGGCCAAGTTGTCCCCATCTTAAAAAAACCTACGCTGGATCCTGCTTCCGCCGACAACTATAGACCCATATCAAACATCCCTCTCCTAAACAAAGTTCTGGAGAAATGTGTGCAACAGCAGCTGAGCCTACACATCACCAACTTCCACCTTCTAGATGACTTCCAATCCGGGTTCAGACCTGGACACAGCACTGAAACCACCCTCCTCCACATCGTGGATGATGCCCTCCAAGCCCTCGACCAAGGCAAAACCTGTCTCCTAATCCTCCTAGACCTATCGTCGGCATTCGATACGGTTAACCACGAAATACTCCTTGAACGCCTCAAACTCAGGATGGGTTTGGATGGCACCGTCCTTGAATGGTTTAGGTCCTTCCTCCAAAATCACTCACAGAGAGTCCACATCAACGGTAACCTATCCACTCTCTCTCGGATCACGGTTGGAGTCCCCCAAGAATCAATACTTTCCCCTACCCTCTTCAATCTTTACCTTGAACCGCTCACAGAGGTGCTACGCACCGCCAATATCTCCTACCTCATGTACGCCGACGACACACAGATCTACATTAAAATCTCTTCCCCTGAGGACATTCTCTCCTTGAATGAGGCCTTGAAGCTGACTGTCCATTGGCTCACCGCCAACCAGCTTAAACTTAACGCAAATAAAACTGAATTTCTTCTAATCTCCCCACCCAAAACCAATCCAGACATCCAGGAATGGATCAAGGCTATCACAGCGCTAAACTGCCCTCCTACCATTGTGGACTCTGCAAAATCCCTTGGAATAACCCTTGACGGCAGCTTGAACATGCGGGGCCATATCAACTCGATGGCGAAAACTGCCAGATTTCACCTGAGTTACCTAAGAAACCTGAAACCCTTCCTCGACGCTTCCGACCTAAAAACGGCAATCCAGGCACTAGTCATTTCCAGACTAGAATATGGATGCTCTACTCTCGCAGGGCTGCCCAAGAACTCTCTGGCCCCACTGAAAGCCTGCCTCAACGCCGCCGCCAGACTCCTAACTGGCTCAAAGAAATTCAACCACATCTCTCCCCACCTTAAAGCTCTGAACTGGCTTCCCATTGAGGCCAGAATCCAACTTAAACTGGCCTGCATTACTCACAAAGCTCTTTACTCCAATTCCCCTGCATTTCTCGCCCAGAAACTCGTGATATCCGGAGGAGCCAGAAACTCCCGATCTGCCAGAGACCTTTTGCTCCAACCAGCACGTTTCCGAAAAAAAAAAAACTACAATCGGGCCTTCTCGGGGGCCGCTCCAAGAATTTGGAACTCTCTCCCGCCCGCCATCAGAAGACTTCTGTCTTTGGCACGCTTTAAAAAGGAGACCAAATCTTTCCTAACGGGCAAATTCCTCGCATAACGATCACTTTACAATCACCTCAGCGACATGTTCCACCCACCTCTTCGGCATTATCCATGGCTTTTTACGGATGATACCTACTCTGCACTCCTGGGCATCCCTCCCTAGAGTTGAGACTGAGTGCCTTCTTTTATAATGTATCTACCTGTTTTTTTATCCCAAATATATCCGGGACTTTAGACTGCTTGCTTTTCCTTGTATAATGTATCTACCTATTTTACCCAATTGGTACCCTCCCCTCTTAATTCTTTTGTATACCACCCTTCAATCCTGTAAAGCGCTCTGATACCCTCACGGGTCTGGTTCGCGCTCTATAAAACTTTAAAATAAATAAATAAATAGCACAGAGTTACAAGCTGACATCTCAGTCCTGCTAGCTTCTGAATGGGACTACTAAAATGGGTATTTCAAGGTATCAAAGTAATCATGGCATTAAACCTGATTTGATGCCCAAGTTGAATTTAATGTCACTTTTAAAGAAAGGAAACTTTTAAAAAGTTGCCACTCAGTTGCCCTATTTCTCCTGTGGCCTTTCACAGTTGCTGGCCACCAGACAGACTTTAGTCCTCCTCTGGAATAGTGAGAATGACTCTCAGACTCAGGAGCAATAGAGTCCTGCCTCAAAGGGAGGTGTTACCTCCATGTTGCAGAAAGCCAAACAGGGTGTTGCCCCAAAAGAAGAGCTACAAAGGAGAAACCACCTTTGGTGGGCAAATATCGATAACACTCGAGTAGGGCTGCCCTTTTGTTCAAAAAGACGGGCGGGCGGTAACAGAGAGGGGAAACTAGTTGCCAAACCAGTTTTAACATGGGCATATAGCCTACAGGTAGCCACACCTCTAGGGTGGGTTGCCAAGCTCCAAAAATCTGAGAAATATTTCAGACATCTTAAGAGTGAGCAGAATAGGGCACTCTGGGATTGCTAGATGCCACACATAGCCAGAAATCGTCATAGGGTGGGAGGGATCCCGGTAGTCATTTGGTTAGTGACAGCATTACCCCCAAAGTACACTTTCTAGGCATCAATATGGCACCCCTGGCACCCTGAACCTCAGATCACATTTGGACTGAAGAGAGGACCGAAGAAGGACTGCCCTGCAGACCCCTGGGCCTGGCATGAGAGGCTCACCATCCACTGGACTACACCTTCTACTCCCTAGGATAGCAAAGAGAAGACTGGACATGTGAGGCCTGGCCTGAGGAAAAACTGCTCCTGAGCTCCACACTCTGTGCTATATGTGTAACGCAATTTCTCTCTAAATTCTACCTTCCTGCACTTGGCGGAATTATAATTCTGTTGACGTGCACAAAACTAGTTTTGGTACGTGCTGGCGAGTGAGTGCGCGCAAGGTTTGCAGGACGCTAGCATGGCTTCTGATCACCACGGAACATTCTGGCAGCATTTTTGTGAATGTTCTACTACAACTGACTGTTCAGATTGGTTTTATTAGAGCGAAAAGCATTTATTTATCTTACTTTTTTTCAACAAGGGGGGAGACTGCAACTTCTCCCACTGCTTTCTCCTGGTCACATTTCTATTGGATTTTGAGGTGGAAGGATCACTCTCTTTGTCGGCAATTCCTGCTGCATGTATACAATTGGATTTTAAGGACTTTGTTTTTCTATCACAAGTAAGTTCAACAACATTTATATACAGGTGTTGTTTGTTAGATAGAGGGCATGTACCAGTATTTATTTGTACTTTTATTAGATTTTGGTTGTGGTGGGTGGCCAGGAGTTTCAGTAGGGGCCTAGTTATTTTTTGCATTTAATTTTTTATCTTTTGTAAGGGAAAAAGGTTGCACAGTTCAGTACATTTCCCTCCAGGTTTCTTACATTTCCACTATTCATTTATTTTACTGTGTTTCTTAGTCTGCCCATGGGCCATCTAGCCAGTACTAGCATTAGGTACATGAAACAATAACATTTTTATAGCTTACTTAATTTTCGTTTTGGGCATTGCTGAATTAATGGTAGTGTTTTCCTCATTGTTACCATGCCTCCTTTGTCTGGCCAGTGTGTGTGTGTGTGTTTGCCAATGGCCACCGTTTGCCTTTGTCTCCATGCCATGTGGCCTGGGGCCATTTTGTGTAGTCAGTGTCCATAGGCCCTCATGTGTTCTTTGTTGTCCATGCCTCCTAGCTTGTTGTTTGACCATGTGGCCAGTGGCCATTTTGTGTAGGCATCCAGTGTGCTTTTGCCATAGGCCTGCATGTGTTCTTTGTTATGTCCATGCCTCCTTGTTTGTTGTTGTTGGTTGGCTATGGGGCCGGCAGACATTTTGTGAAGACAGCCAGTGTCCTCTTACCATAGGCCTACATGTGTTCTTTGATGTGCCCATGCCTCCTTGCTTGTTGCTGTTGGTTGACCATGTGGCCGGTGGCAATTTTGTGCAGCCAGCCAGTGTGCTTTTGCCATAGGCCTGCATGTGTTCTTTGTTGCCTATGCCTCCTTGCTTGTTGTTTGACCATGTGTCCTGTGGCCATTTTGTGCAGCCAGCCAGTGTGCTTTTGCCATAGGCCTGCATGTGTTCTTTGTTGTCCATGCCTACTTGCTTGCTGTTGTTTGTCCATCTTGCCGGTGGTCATTTTGCATACCCAGTCAGTGTGCTATTGCCCTAGGCCTGCATATGTTCTTTGTTGTGTCCATGCCTCCTTGCTTGTTGTTGTTGGTTGACCATGTGGCCAGTGGTCATTTTGTGCAGCTAGCCAATGTGTAAATCCTTTATTTCCAGTTTTCAAAGCCATATTCTAGGGAGATTTAGAGGAGCGGGCTATTCCATTTTGTTTTTATTTATTTGTTTTACTTTTCTCTGATATCAGTTTAAAGTGCTTGAGGATCATTTTAGTATATGTATATATGAATAGTGTTTATTATTATATGCATTTTCTTCCATTTTTCTCCTGCACCTCCTTGCATCCCAATGAATTTCTCATGGTCCCCTAGTACACCAGCATTTTTTTATTTAATAATTTTGTTATACCTTTCTTTTTAAAAAAAAATTAATTTTTAAAATCATTTTATTTAAATGTTGTATATTTTTTCTTTTTTATATTTCCCCTCAACCCCCTGCCTGCCATAGGCACCTGCTGCACACCAGCATTCATTTTTTAAAGTATTGTTCAATTTTCCCTTGGACCCCCTGATTGCCATAGATGCCACCGGCATTACGTTTTTAAGGATTATTGCATTTTTCCCTGGCCCCCTTCCTGCCATAGGTGCACACCAGCATTTAATTTTTAAGGATTAATCAATTTTCCCCAGGACCCCCCTGCCTGCCATAAGACAAAACTCAGCATTCATTTTTTAAGGGTTATTTTACCCTGCATCTCCCTGCCTGCCACAGGTGTCTCTCCTTAGATGTACATAAAGCAAAAAGTTACATCTGTATGTTGTTATCCTGATTGAAATATTGTGTTATGGTGATGTGGTTTGACTTTCGAATGGATGCATGTAGGTTGCTGACTCTCTATATAGCGCACTAAAAGGAAGTACACTGTGCAAAGAGTCCAGTGATTTCCCGATAGATATGCAGAGGTAAAAGAGGATAATTCAAATGCTCTTTTTGTGGTAGTGTGGGTGAGAAGTTAGGCTTATCAAAGAGTAGTGCCAAGCATTTGTTGTCACACACAGAGGCAATAAATGAGACACACACTCCAGAATAAAGCTGAGACCAATTTGTAATAATAAAGACTATGTTTATGTATTTTTAGAGGCCAAGAGCACAGTTCTAAGGTAAGTACTTTTCGAGTTACGATTTTTGAAGAGTTCCGAAAATGTATCACATTTGTGCGCAATTATGCCCCGTAGCGATCAATGAAAAGAAAATGGAAGTTTGCATATACAATCAGGCAATGCTTTTATGAAGTTCACCTTCTTGTTTCAAGTCGATGTCGGGACACGGTCCAAAGTTCCAGCAGAAGAAGTTCAGGAGCATCCCGGATTGGCCGGGAGCAGAGTGCTGCGTGTCTTGGAATCTGGTGCACAAAGACAAAGGGGGCTACTTGAAAATGCACTGCACAGATGGACTTACAGGTAAGTCTCCTTAGAGGGAGTGGAGCGCAAGGGCCTGGGGATCATGGGAGCAGAACTAGTTGGTTGGTGCTGGGGCCGGGTGCAAAGCGAACAGGTCAGCTGTGCGCCGTGCGTCTTTAGGGTTCTCATGGACAGGAGCAGTCAACTTGGAGAGGTGATCGTGGGACAGCTGGGAAGTGAGTCTTGGGTGTTTCGATGTCCCTCAACCGGTGCTTGCTTCTGGTACTTTGGGAGTCTGGTGTGGACTCCTCTTCTTGGTTTTTAGTGTTGGGGGTCTGGTACTGGTACGCCACGGCTCCAGTAAGTCCTGGTGCATCCAACCTTCGTGGAAAGGCAGGTCTGGCCTTCCGGACTTCACACGATCGGTGACAGCGGTGTGCAGGGGAGTGATACCTTCACTCCAAAGGTGATTTCTTGAAGGCTGGAGGTGCTCTGGGGTTCTTGGAGTCCTTGCAGGTTTCAGACCAACACAGCGGCAGCGATTGTTGAGTCCTTCTTGCAGCTGGCAGGCTTTGGCGCCTTTTCATTCTGCAGGAGGGCTTCAGTTCTTGTGCAGCCTGGCCTTCTTTGGCCCGATGAATTCGAGGTTCAGATCTAGGGGAGCCACCTAAATACTGAATTTAGAGGGCAATACAAGGGGAGACAGTTAATAGCCAATGGACTATCTCCTTTAGGGTGTCTACACCCTTTAATGACCACTTCCTGTGGGAAGAGGCACTGCCCTAGCCCTGATTGGAGGTTTTCCCACCATCTCATGATGGTGGAATTTCAGGAGAGGGGTTCACCTCACCTGCTCCATCCTAGGGGTTGTGCAGGCTGAGGGGGGACCCTCTTCCTCATCGAATTAATTTCCCACCTTTCCTCCCACCAAAAGTGGTGCAGGAAAGGGGGCTTGGCCTTGTCCACTATCTGGGGTTCCTGGGTTGGATTTCAAAGGTGGCATTGCCTTTGAAGCTTCCCACCAGGGAAGGCCATCCTGTCCTGGAGGAGGAGTGAAACACCCCCATCCTGAACAGGTATTGTTGCTGTCCTCTGAGAGTGCTTACTCTCACCCCATGAGGTCAGACACATGTCTGGTGGTGGCAGCCTGGGGAAAACCGGCAAGATACCCCCACTAGTGTTTGGTTAAATTTCAGGGGACCCTCTAAAAGGGAAGTTATTAATAAATCCAACACTGGCAACAGTGAGGGTTTATTAAGGCAAGATGTTTAGTCCCAATCCTCTTAGAAATCAGTAAAGCCATCATGGAGCTAGGAAAATCGTGTTGACAAGTATGCAGCCCATGTATTCTTTATGGCTTTCCTGTTCACTTACAACATTACAAAATGGGCTGAACATTATAGGGGCATATCTGCTCATGCTAATATGCCCACACATTAGGATATAGTGAACCCTGCCTTAGGGCTAAAGGCCTGCAGCAGGGGTGACTTACCTATATCTTATGCAGTGTATGATTGGCATGGCACACAGGGCTGTGCACTATGCCGACTCTTAGGATTTTACTGCACCTTGACATGCAGCCTGCAATGGCAGAGTACATAACCTTGGTGAGAGGGCCATGGGGTGCACAACCAATGCTGTCACCCCAGAGGACCCTCTTCAGTACCCATGGCCTAGATACCAGGGGTACCACTTACTAGGGACTTACAGGTAGCTGAAGTTGTGAAAATCATGGTACAGTGTTTTGGGAAAGAGATACTGGCACTGGGAACCTGGTTAGCAGGGACCCAGTGCACATACAGTTTGAAATTATTTAGGATAATAAGTAACCACACAAAATTATATTGTCTGTACTCTGAATAATTCAAACTGCAAAAATGCCACATTTCACTAACTGTTTTTCTTGCTTGTTTGCTTTTAAGTGCACAAGATACCCGTGAGGACGGTGCGAAATCTGGGGGTCAGCTTTAATGACAAGCTGAATCTAGAATCTCATGTCAACAAGTTGGTAGGGAGCTGTTATACTCTTATCAGAGAACTGCGGAAGGTGCTGCCAGTGCTTCCAGCCCAGGCCAGAGCTTCAGTGGTCAGGAGTGTCATCATGAGCCGCATGGACTACTGCAATGCTCTGCTACTGGAATCTCCAAGATATTTGCTCGATAGGCTCCAGAGAATTCAGGCGGCAGTAGCAAAACTTGCACTTATGAGACCACGTCGATCATCTTCATCCCTGGCTTTGGCTGAGTTGCACTGGCTCCCGGAGGCTCAAAGGGTACAGTTTAAGTCTCTGTGTATCGTGTTTAAGGCTCTACATGGAATTGGGCCTAAACCGTTACAGAATAAGTTTGGATGGTATGCTCCTACACGCAGCCTCCGCTCCTCATCAGGCAATCTGGTATTCATACCTAAAATAAAGAAAGTAACAATGGGGGGAAGAGCGTTTGGCGTGGCAGCCGCTCGCCTCTGGAATAGCCTTCCTTGTGAACTGTGACAGGTACAGGATTTGATGTTGTTTCGTAAAAAAATTAAGACCTGGCTTTTTCCCAGAGTATAATTTTTAGTATGACCTGGCCTGTTTCCCAGAGTATAATCTTTTTTAGTATGACTTGTAGCTTTCCCCGTTGGTTAAGTTAACACATGTGTATCACAGCGCCAGGATGCCCGTAGGGTTACAGTGCGCTTTATAAGTGTTCATACAATACAATACAATACAATACAATACAATACAATACAAGAGGCATCACCCACAGTACTGCTAGACAGAGGCCGGCACAAAGTGATGTGACCACAACACATGAGTCCTCATCTCTTCCACTTGTGCAGCTAAATGCCAACTGACAGAGCTTGAAGATGGCCACAAAAAAGGTGCTGACAAGAAAGTGGCCAGTGAGGAGAAGAAGAAGTTGATTGCCACCACTGGCTTGCCGCCCTGCTCCTTTTTCAAGACAGTTTGCTTGCCTGCTGCACCTTCCTCCGGGCCACAAGCTGGGTGCAGCACTCACTCATCAATGACTGCACCAACCAAAACTAAGCCCAAGCCCTTGTCTCTCAGCGAGGCAGCCGCTGCAATTATGGCAACGAGAGGTGAGTATGAATTGGATTTGTCTAAGCCACAAACTAGTACCCAATGATCGCAAGAAATTGAGCATAGTGGACAATAGAAGCCACAGCCAGCAATGGTAGATGTTCCTGAAGTAGGAGCAGAACAGGAAGTTGAGCTTCCTGCTGAGTAAGATGTACCTCTTCTTGAACAATTGGCTTCCCGATCTCCAGCAAGAAAAATAAATACTTCACCTTCTCCTCCAAGACCCCCTTCTGATGATCTGGACATTGATTGGACCCCGGTTGAGTCCAAGAGCAAGACCCACCATGAGAGACAAAGGAAAAGCAAAGTTCCTGAAAGCCTTACAATTATGGAAGGGGATTAGGAGGATGAGGCAGTCATTGTCATGGACTCTGGTTTAGTGGACACTGACATTACCCCTCCTATTTAACCTGCCCCGAGGAATGTGGTACTGGTACCACCACCAGCTTCCATATTTGTAAGGCCCCTGCTGAGACATGCATCCACCACTACCTCAGTCGAAGTACGCACTGCAGAAAGGCAATTATCAACAGAAACCACCTACCTCCAGTGCTTCCAGTGGTGGCTCCTTCGCTAAGGTAGAGGAGCGTCGCCCTGCTGGAGAAAAGGAAAAATAAAATGATAATAACTATCGTTATTATCTTTTTAGTTTTTCTATTGCAGTCAGTGGCTCTGGGGGTGGGGCTGGCCAGTGCAGGGGGAGGAATGGTTTACACTCCCTAAGTGTGCCTGACTGCTTGGCCGGCCAAAATAGTCATGAGCACTTTGCATCTTCCCCACCAGGTTGCATTGCACAGCCTGGTGAGGGAAATGACCTGCCTCCCATTCCCCATCTGAGCGCCGAACCACGGCACTCAGACCAATCAAAATGCTGCATTGCAGCGTTGTGATTGGCTCAAGGGAGCCTGGGTGCTTCCTGTTGTTGGCCAGGACTGCAGGAAGAAGGAAAATGATGAAGGACAGAGGAGAGGCAGCGGCTGGCCGTTCCAGGTAAGTGGGTTTTATTTTAATTATTTTGTCATCCCCCGCCCCACCATCCTGGTCCGGTAGCAGCCACTACTGAGGTCTTCGGGCATTTGCACCAGTAGCCCTGAGTTTGGGACTTCTTTACGATTAATAAGCTGGAGGATAACATTGCAATATGCTCCATTTGCCGCATGAGTGTTCGTCGCAGTAAGCCTGGTTCACACTATGGTACTGGAGGCCAACAACCCATTTAAAAAAACATCACGCAATCCGGTGGAAAGAGCATCTTAAAATACTTGCTGCAGGTGCTGGTGGTGATGAAAGAGGGGAATCAGCTCAGATCATGGTAGGAGGTGATGAGGAAGAAGAGGTTGACAGCTTTACACAATGCAGACCTGTCTCCAGCAGTGCACCAGCATCACCCGCATCTGCAACCTCAAAATGGCACAAGACTCAGATGGAGACACCACCACATACAGTGACTGCCCCAAGATGCACTTTGAGTCTACCACCTCCTGGTTCTCTCTGGAAGTCACCTGCATCAGTGGCAGCAGAAAAGAAAAAAATTCAGGCTACTATTACGCGCATGTTTAGGCAGGAGGGGCCCTATGAACGAAACCACTCAACAGCCTGTTTGTATACCGGGAAGCTGGTTAAAATGTTAGCACTGGACCTTCTCCCTTTTTCTTTTGCGGAAGGAATAGTATTTTTAGAATTTATAGTGGCCATCTGCCTGAAATGGAAGATACCCAGCAGGACCTATTTTGCCAGAGTTGCTGTTCCAGCGCTCCATCACAATGTGCTGCAATTGGTTTGGCAAGCTTCGCAGCAGAGTGTTGTTCACACTATCCACCTGATGGCAGACATGCGGACTAGTTGTCAAGCAACTGATTACATGTGTATCACTGCACACTGAATCTCTTTTGTGGGGTTAGGCAACAGCTATCTACAGGTTTCAGCACTGAAGGACCTTTTAAGGGTGTTCAATGGAATTCAAAGTAGCCATGTTCGCCATGGAGAAATCCTAAACAGCTGCAAACATCTTGGAAGACTTTAACAGGAAGGTGTTTGGATGGCTGCGACCCAGAGGTCTCAGAATTGGAATTGTTGCCATGGACAATGGCAGTAATATAGTTAAGCAAACACAAGGAGATGATGGACGGAGTGCTGAAACTTTTCAAACACTCACCCCCAGTCACAGATCTGGGTTGAATCCATCATCATTCTTTAGCTCACTTTGCCACCCCAGTTCAGACACAGCTATATGCAAATTAGTCTTGACCCTGTGCCTCATGGGAACAGTCCAGCCCGAACTGCCAAGCCATGTCTTCCCTGGACCGGAAACAAGCATCCTGGGACCGGTTTCGGGCTAACAGCCCTCATCAGCCAGGCTAGCTTGAATCCAGTGGCAAAGTGAGCAAGGGACCCACGTCTGGGCATACCCTGCCAACTTAGGGCGAACAAAGCAAACACAAGGAGATAATGGACGGAGTGCTGAAACTTTTCAAACACTCACCCCCAGTCACAGATCTGGGTTGAATCCATCATCATTCTTTAGCTCACTTTGCCACCCCAGTTCAGACACAGCTATATGCAAATCAGTCTTGACCCTGTGCCTCATGGGAACAGTCCAGCCCGAACTGCCAAGCCATGTCTTCCCTGGACCGGAAACAAGCATCCTGGGACCGGTTTCGGGCTAACAGCCCTCATCAGCCAGGCTAGCTTGAATCCAGTGGCAAAGTGAGCAAGGGACCCACGTCTGGGCATACCCTGCCAACTTAGGGTGAAAGTAATATAGTTAAGGCCATGGCAGTTAGTGGCTATTTCAGGGTTTTGTGTTTAGTGCATCGCATCAACCTGATTGTGCAGGACTTTCTCAAACAGGAAGACGTAGTCAGCAGCATACTGACCTCCTGTGGAAGATTCTTTTAAAACCCAGAAGCAGTTAAGGATCACTTAGCGTGCTAATAGAGTACCAGTTAAAGCCCTCATAGAGGAGGTTCCAACATGTTGGAACTTGACTTATTACAAGTCGCAACACCTGTTTAAGCACTACAAACCAATCAATGACTATGTCATTCAAAGAGGAGGTTATGCAACTGGGAAAGCATGACTGTGGCAGTGGATGAAAGGGGCCTAGTCAAATGCCTGACACAGATGCTACTTCCTTTTGAGGTTTTCCCATAGGAAGTCAGCAAGGAGGACAGTAGAATGAGCCAAGCTAACCCGTTGTTGCATCTGCTACAGGACCAGTTAAAAAAGGTGTTGCATAGGTTCGTAGGAGTGAACAGGTAAGTGCATGACTTGGTTGCAAGCCCTTCGCTTGGCTGTTAATCCAAGGCTGCAAAGAGACATTGTGTTGTCCAAAGAGTACATCTGTGCCACAATATTTGATCCACAGTAAAAAAAAATACCGGCCACTTTCATTCCATTTTCAGAAGTGGATCTTTCACTATACAAGATGTGGATTGCTGATCAAGTGAGAGATCTAGAAGAAGAATGGCTGGAAATTAGAGTCCTGTGCAGCCTTCAACCTCCAGAGAGGGCAGTATTGTTGTCTCATAGCAGTCAACACCAGCAACAAGAACACCGGCAACAACAGCAACAGAAGTATTGGACTCAACCTCTGCAATGACTTAGTTTCAAGTAGCAGGTCTTAAGTTAAGTACAGAGGTGAAGGCAAAATAGGTTAAGCAAGTGGCAGTACCAATAACCATTCAGGGGATGTTCCAGGACTACCTGGATGACCCAAAAGAGGTCTACGTAGATCAAAACCCATTGGTATATAGGTATGGTAAGATGCACCAATGGCCAGAGCTCAGCAGGCTGGCAATAAAGTATCTGGATTGTCCGATAGCCGGTGTGTCTGCTGAGCATGTGGTCAGTGCAGCTGGTGCAGTTGTCACAGTGAGAAGGACCAGTTTTGTGCCTCAAAATATGGAAAGATTTACCATTGATTAAAATGAACCAACACTTCTTACCACACAACTACACTGTTCCTGAAACACCACAGGAGGAGGAGGAGGATGAGGGTGATTGGTCGGACTCAAGTGCATTAGCTGACCAACTTCTGGGAGAATCACATGAGTTTGAGAACGAAACTCTACTTCTGTGACTGAGTGGGCCTCCATAGAAGTTTCAGATTATCGTTGAACTGCTTTGCCTAAAAAATGGATATAGCTAGAGGAACATCATATATTTTGTTTGTGCTTGACTTATGCAGCCCCACCATTTTGGCACATGTATGGCTAGATTGGAGTAGGACCAGCGTGCAGTGAAGAAGCCTCCCCATTCTCTTCAAGGACATTGAAAACAATGCCTGCCGCCATCCAATGCCTATCTTTCTTTTTTTTCATTCCCTAGCAGGGCTGTCCCAGTAAAGATCATTTGATTTACAAGATTGTCAATGTGTTGCTTCCATCAAAAGAGGAGATACAATTGTGTTCCACTGTGTTTCGATTGGAACAAGTAACTATTGCACCAATGAATGATATATTATTGAGCGATTGTGAGGGATGATTGATGATTCATGTGGTGGCAGACAGTAAGGGAGGGTGTTCAACTAATTTGTAAACTTGATTTTGATGATTTGTAACATTTGGGGGCTAATGGGTGATTTTGCATTAATGTGATTGGCCCTTTTACACTTAGCCAGATTTACTTGCATTGTCCACTCATTGCAGTACTTTTTTTCAGAATCTTCTGAGACCAGACCAGTCAGTTTTAAATCTACACAACATGCTCAAATTCTTTTTCTCTTCTTGTTCATCAATAGCAGTGCACTACAGGTCTATCTCTCTTAATGTCATTTGGGTCAGGCCAGAGCTGGACTGATACTTTACTCGGAGTCAGGACTCAGGGTGGGACTACCTCAACAGCAAGAAGAAGGACGTTATTGACTTCAAAGGGAAACTAACATGATGATGACTCTAAGAGGCCTACTCAGCTGTGTGGATGGGAGAGAGGGACGCTCATTTGAGAAATGCTGCTGAGTAGTGTGTGTGCTGGCTCAAATGTGAAACTCCTCTATTATATGATTGTGGTCGAGGGGGCTTTTTGTAACTGGAGACAGGCATGTGATGTCACATCATCACTAGGCCTGGGCGGTAAATTCCGTTCCGCTCGCGGAATTTGCAGAATTTGGGTAATTTCGCGTTCCGCGGAGAACGCGTAATTGCCAAAAATTCCGCGATCCGCGGCTTCGCGGAATTTTTTGCTTGTTCGCGCTTTCAAAATGCATGTTCACAAGATATTTCTCCCTGAGCACGCAAACAGCGTTCGTGAACAGGAAAAAAGCATCGCGAACGGGCGGAACAAGCAATTCCGCGTGTTCGCGGAACTTTTGCGTGCTCGCGGAGATTTTTTACCGTTTCGCGGAGCTTTGTGTAGCGCGACTACGCAAATTCCGCCCACCCCTAATTTCATCACATGATGGATGCACTCGACTAAATATTATGAGGACAGTTGTGAGATTGATCAGCCTGGAACATGTCTGGGATTGGTTTTAAAATTGCTATCACTTCTCAGTTAATCGCACATAAGTCATAATGAATGATTGCCGCAGCCTATGCTCTTGCTCTGCCTCTTGGTACACTCCTCATGAAGCTTACCTTCTGCCCTTCTCCTTCGCTCTTCAATATTATTACTGTTTTACAATGCACAGGCCTTCTCTTCTCCTGCATGAAAGGCAAAAGCTCCATAACACTCCTGCGTATCTTACCGGACCGGTTCAGCAAGGCACCCAAGAAGATGGACATTCCAGAAGAATGCAGATCCACGGTCTGATTTGGCATTGATATACAGTATCATTTTGTTTTAACAATCATAATTTTCAGAACTGCGCCGGTTCACACCTCCATAAATTTGTATTTTTCAAACCTAAATAACAGTGACAGAACATTTAGATATATAATAGCTTGGGTATCAGGGGTGGAGGGACTGTTTGCAATGCCTTTAATTGAACTGTCATTCCTTCATTTACTTCCACAACAGATTTGATGATGATGATGTGCTGATCATCTACCTGATGAATATTGTTGTTGTCTAGTATTTGTCTTTGTCACACTTTTCCCCAACTACCCGTTCCCATCCACTCATCATACCCCCCAGGTTGTGTGACATATATTGAGACATGACTTATGAAATTACACCATAAATGGATCATGCACTTGGTGGGGCGGATGTGGTGAAAGCGACACCAACTCACTGCGGGATCTTCTAATACCTGAGCAATAGCCCACACCAGCCCCATTTAATGACCCACGCATAAAAGGGATCCATTATTTACATACATACCATCATTCATCAACATCATCATTCAGGCCTTGTGTTGCATAAACACTTAACCGTGTCCTGAGTTCATTTTTCCTTACTCAAAGATTATGTACGTCTAGTTTTAATTGTTTTATTGCATTAAATACCAGCTCCCCATTGCTCAGAAGACGTTACTCCTGCTAGTTTTTGTTACAATATCAGGTATTTGTGTCATGGTGGTAGTCTGGTCTCTGTTAATAAGTTATGATATAAATAAATAACCCACTAACTCTGTGTTTTCTTACAATCTAGTTGCCTGTGATGGATACTCCTTCTGATTAATCCCACAGTTAGAGTTCACCTAGGTGGGAGTGGGACCTTACTTGTGATGTCTTCCTTGTTAGCCTGCTAGCCTGCTACCACTACCACCACCATTAAGAAGGCTCCATCGGAAACCCTGCAATAAGGTTCTGGAAGATTGAGAGAGGTAACAGCCATTGCGTCTTCTATTCAGGTAAAAGAATTATGTAGTGAAGTAAACTAGTTTAGTTAGTAAATAACTTCTACTACAGATGAAGATTTTCTTAATAGGTTATTGTAGGCAATAAAGGCATAGGCATAACCCCCTAGTGGTCCATATAGTTATAGAGGGCTGTAGGACAAGGGTATAACTAACTGGTATACACTTTGGTAAGTGGATTAAAAAAAACAAGTTGCACTGAATGGCAGCAGCGCAAAGAAAAACACAAAAGACAAATTTCTGTCATAAATAATTTCCTTTTAATTTTTTTAACAATAAAATCCACCCTCACCACCCACAACAGGCCCACCCTCTCCCCAAACAAATAAATAAATCACCCCAACCAATGTCCAAAGAAAGAAAGTCCGACAAAGTTCAACTGTCCTTCCCAATTCCCACCTCTCCACCCGCAAGAAAAGTCCATCCTACAGAAGAAAATATATTAAAAAAGTGCATTAGAGGGCATCAATCGGGTGTGAAGGCAAACCATCCCTGGGCGCAGCACCGCCAGCTCACATAGGATGCTGTGTTGGAAGCGGACTGTGAATAATAATGAGGATGTATGGGCAGCAGTGGTGGATCCCTGCTGATGGCGGCGAAGCTGACGGTGTGGCCGGGATGGAGACTCTGGCGGCTGGCTAGAAGTAATGGGGATATTGGAAGATGCCGAAGCCTCCTCCTCTTCCGCCTCCTCCAGAGGATAGCCAGTGATATTCGTCCTGGATGGCCTCCATCTGGTGCCGCTGCAGCCAGGCTGCTATCTCCTGCCGAGATTGTGGACCAGCAAGAGTAGCCATATCAAGAAAAAAAAAAAAGCACAATTGTAAATAATGCTCACTGCAAACAGTTGTTTACATAGTTGCACAGTAGAGGGACATTGCTGGTCCCCTAGGGTTATGGAATTTTTGATGTGATTAGTCACAGCCCAAGTTTACCTCACACATACATCACATAAAAACCACTGACTGCAAGGAATTATGCCAGAATACCACCAGATTAGAACTAAATTTTGTTTTTCTTTTAAAGGCTTTCCTAGTTAAAAAAAACTACACAGACACTTTGTGTGTAAAATGAGAAAACTACCTTTCATTAATGGGTAAGGCATTATGCATCACAGTTCTTGTTGTGCAACATTAATGGAGGCATGCTAGCGTTGGGTGCTTTGCTAGTCTCTGCAGACTGCAGACTGCAGCTGAAGTAGCTGTAATGGACATTTTTTTAATCTTACTTTGATTCCAATGGCCCTGCTCTTCTCTGGCTGCCTTCCAATTCTACCCTGACTCCAAAGAGGCAGATGAAAAATAAAAAATACTAAGTCTCACAAATCACATATCATGCGGATATCCTGTCTGCCATAAGTAGACAGTAGAAAAAACGATGCACTGCAGTACAGGAAAAGGGACAATATCTACAGTTTCTACTTCTCAGTAGGAACTGTTTGTTTGTTGGACAACTTAAATTTTGGGATGGTGCAAGACTGATTCCGTGCACCCGCTCAGGATATGTTAACCTAAAGATCTGCAAGCTCACAGTGACACCATAAGTACCCCTAAACCTGGCGAGGTAACAAATGGTTTGGGTAGCCTTTGAACATGACAACACTACTCCCCCAGGAATCATGGTATCAGATCTAGAACCTTTTCGCTCAGTCACTCATGCTCACTCAGAGAGATATACAAGAAATATACAAAGGGGCTTTTTCAATATTTATTGAACCATTGTGATTCTTGTATAAAACATATGTGCTGCAATGATTAATGCACAGAAATAGATAAAGTGATTAACAGTGTAGGAACAGTGAAAAGAATGAAAGATTCCACCATTGTCTAAAACAGTGTATATATGCTGGCATATAATACTGGGTATAGTGTACTCCTACTATGCACTCCCTAACCTAGTTGCCTAGGGTGGGTGCTCTGCCAAGAATCCCCAACTGGGTGATCTGAATCCCCATTTCCTGAAGACAAGGTATGTAGGTCCCTGTCTTTATCACAAGTTGGATATCCCTCCTCGCAGAGGGTAAACAGGAATCAGCTGGGCTGAGAATCCAACACAGCAATGACCTCACAATGACAGCAGTGTGCTCCTCTAATTTGAGCACAGAAATATGTGTGTATTTATAGCAGCAGTATACATGCTTCAGTGTCAAGCCAATGCCAAGCTGACATTGTTTATTGTCTCTGTGATAGCACCTCATGGACTAATAATAAACAACCACTTTTGCACACTGTATGTTCGGGCTTTGTACTGAATGTTCAAGGTGTCATGATAGTGTACTTACAAAGTGGAATTGTAAGCAATGTGGTTTCAGAGAAACTAGTCCTGCACTGTTGCACACGCAAATGTGTGTCAAAAGTCATTGTGTGGAAAAAAAGGCAACTTTAAAAACACGTAAATGTAAAATGGCAGTGTTTCTTCTTGGACCAAGCCTAGCCACGCTGCACCCACTCCTTGGACATAAGTCGACTAAAAGTTTTCAAATAATAGGAGAGCTATCTATCATTGCTTCAGCATTTATTTATATAAAAGGTGCTAAAATCTAAAATATATCAAAAAAGGCAATCATACAGTTTGAAAACCGAAGCACGCAGAAAGCCATTGTTTAAAAAGTTAAAAGCGAGTAAAAACCAAATTTAAAAGGAATTTAGGATGCAGGAAAAACAGGCCGAACCATAATGTTCCTACCTAACAGAATAGCCAATTGTTTGTGTGTTCCAAGTGGTAGACAAAACATTTCTGTTACCAGCAACCGCAGACGATGGTCCCAGAGGCACATCTCAGAGCAGGTTTATGGAGCAAGTGTGTTCCCATCCAACCTCACAGCAGCCACTGAAGGAGTGACACAGCCAGTGGAAAGTCCGCAGGACCAGGGACAAGAAGATCCAATTCCCCAGGAGCTCAAGCATCCCAGGAAAGCTCATAGAATGCATTCAGGAGCAATGGTATACGCAAAGGACAGCAATACAAGTGGGCCTTTAAGGGGTCCACCAGTACATTCATATCCTCAGAAGTGCACAACAGAGAGAAGAATACGGGCTGCATGCAGTGAAGCCACACAGGCTGAAATGATAACAACCAATGCTCACTTAATTCCTGAAGCAAAGGTACTCTGAGTCATTGTACCATGCAGGAGCACATGTGATAGTGCCAGTTCCCTTTGATCTCGAAATGGGGCATCCATTGCTGAGCTGAAAAATTAAAACCACAGTCCAAACAATCAGGAACAGGACTAGCCGAAGACCTTCAAAAACGCTTCCGAGCACAGATTGAATAAATGATGGAATAACTCCGAAGACTGTCTGGAAGGTATTAACAAGAACCTAAGCTTTTTAAAAAGTGCACTACCCCCGCAGTATGAGACATATTAAAAATGAGATGAAGAACTCTTGATACAGTTCTTTCCTGCATGAAATGGAACCGGAAGCTAGTGGGCGGTGCACAAAGCACGCAGCTCATAACACCCAACACGTAGCAGCAGCCTTAGCGGGAAACTCAGAGGCTCTTGCCGGGGGCCAAGGACCTGCGGGAAAATTGTGCGGGAGCCATGCAGAGTCAAGCACTGAGTACCCAGAGCACCTGGAGTGACAAGGAGCCGAAAGGAGCAAAGGTAGCTGGGGGATGGTAGCTGCGCATTAAGACCACCACACCCGCAGCTTCTCTGCCTTGCTTCAACACTCTCCACAACCCCACAACTCAGCCTGCTACGCTACTCCACTGCTCAGTCCTGGTTCTGGAGCTCAGCCCGGCTCTTAACAGCAGCAGCGGCAGCAGCTGCTGAAGAGGCGACAAGGGGCTGACGCCAATGACACAGTCACTGCCTCAGACTGTCAGCACCAGATTTACAGCCAAGTTGTCACAGACAGGGGGGAAGCTGGGGAAGGGGTTTTATACCCAGCCAACCCCAGCCAGCCCCAGCCACCCCAGCCAGCCCACACAGCCTCAGCACATAGCCACAGTTTAACTATGGCCCTAACCATCACGCACAACCCAGCTTCAGCACAGTCTAGCTTTGCCGCCAGCCCTCAGCCACAGCCTCAGGTAGTCTGCAGCCTGTAGCCTATAGCCTAGCCTAGGCACAGAGCAGCATAGCACGTCATAAGAGGTGGCCACAAGGTGAAAGAGGATAAGGATGAGCAATTTAGACTGACCGTGCGGTAAACAAGGAGTAGCAAAGGCGGACTGAGGAGGCTGAGTAGCGCAGCATTTACAAAGAACTGCGGAAGAATTGCAGAAGAACATGTGGTGAGCTATTGGCATCTGGCACTAGGCAGCGACCTCCAGGCAGTGGTGCAGAGGCGGCCGGTGTTAGGTCGGTGCGTCTCATGTCACAGCACTGGGATCGCAAGCACTCACGCGTGGACTGGAATTAGTGTCAGTGTAGATACAACAACTGGCACACAGCCTCAAATACGGCACTGGCACAACCAGTCAAGACACAGTACTCAATGTGGCCCCCAACAACCTCAACAAATTGCCACAAAACCCAGGCAGCAAATCACAAAACCACACCCCAGTAAAAGCCACCCGTGCTAGAATTAGAATTAGGAATAAGGAGCAACGAAAAAGGGCAGCAACATAGCTCATATGTCACACAACCCAGCAAGAAAAGCCACTTCCTCGCCAATGAGCTCAACGCCCTTGGTGGCACAGACTATGCAAGTAATCTCAGACATACAAATCAAGCAAATTAGGCAATCATGGCCAACAGAGCAGGTGTGTACGATCAGACAGCAGGCTTCTGCTTTTTATATGAACTCGAAACACTCATACAGGGTCTTTGAGGCCAGCATGAACAGCGTATTTTCTAGAAGATTGGGGAGAGTGGGAAGAGCAGGGAGAAAAGCACTCCCCATGGAACCAGGAACCAAAGATAAAAGGGCAGGGCCGCAAGGGGGCCACAAAGATAGCAGAAAAGCATGCCTGACCGACGGAAGACAGGGGCTCAGACCCATAACATCACAAAAAAAAGCCAAACCACAGCACCAGATGGAGCAGCAGGCAAGGGCGGCCTCAGGGGTCCAATGGCCCAGACCCGCAACCTGGCTATAACAATCATCCCGATACACCAGTACTTCACAAGACTGAAGGCATAAACACTAGGGGACTGCATGGGGAATACTGGGGGAGCAGCAGAAACCAAGATAGACTTAATTCCAGCTGGTCAAGAAGGGGTGACGCAGAGCGAGGCACCTGTCAATACCACAGACTGTATAGTTCACCACAACTTCGAAGAATCATTAATTGCAGAAATGGTGAGACTTGCAGACATGGCAGTGGATAATAACAGTGTCCAAAACCACTTCGACAATTTTTCCAACCACAGAATGCCCGAGAAACAAATGAAGCAATCAGAGATCATTGAGATCTCGTCAACTATAAATGAAGGTGAAACACTTGACAAAATGCAGGCCAAATAAAACCGAGAACCACCCAAAAAAAGGCATGAATTTGAAATAGAGGCTCTTGTACATCTCCCAAACAACCAGCAACATGCCACCTTTGATGATTCCACAAATCAACCTGATTGGAAAACTAGACAGAACTGCTCCACCCCAATGAGCAAATCTGGAAAGGCTCAAGCACAACAACTTAGTGCTCCCTGCACTCAAAGCACAGAGCCAACGTCTCAGGGATGAAGGAAGGTGAGAGGAAACAATCCATTGAAATGACTATGGGGTCGATTCCGATTCGGGCCGGAAATTTCTCCGACCGAGCCGGACCCGGAGAGATTTCCGACCGAATCGGACCCGTGCAGTCCGACCGAACGAGTACGATGCGTCCGTATGTTATCGGACTCGAGTCGGTCGGACTCCCATTGATGTCAATGGGAGCCGGTCGTACAACGCGTACGCGGGCTCCCATTGACTCAATGGGTGCGAGTCGGACAAGGGCGCCCCCTACAGCGGGTACGCGGCGAAGCGACTCGCGCCGTACACGCACAGGTAGGGGGACCCATGGGTCCCCCTGTGTGCGACTCGCGGGGCTACGCGTACAGGGGGTCCGACACGGACCCCAAAGTACGGCTCCGACAGCTCTTACGAGCCGGAGTGCGCGGCTCGGTCGGACTGCTCGCGGCGCGCATCGTACTTACCCGGCCGGGAAACGTCTCCATTGCGCGGTGCGAGTCGAGTCCGAGCGAGTCGGTCGGAGCGGTTCGAGCCGGGAGCGAGTCGGTCGGAGCGGTCGGGACGCCCGGACGAGTCGGTCGGCGATTTCGCATTGTACTCGCTCGGCCGGACCCGCGTACGGTTCGGTCGGGAAACAGGGCTCCGAATCGGATCCGCTAAAGCCGAATCCGATTCGGAGCCCTACCGGCCGAGATCGGAATCGGACCCTATATTGGAAAGAGACAGCAAATTTCAACTAAGGGAGGAGGAACTTAGAGGGGCAACAAGGGGCTCACACCCTGGAAACTGCTCCCATAGCCCAGATCTCTCTTATAAGGTGGGTCAGGATCACATTTTCAACACAATAAACTCCTCCTTGCTGGCAGATGTCAAAGCACTTACGTGGTAATCCCACAAATTAGAAATACAAGTGAATTAATACATATGCTGGCACAGAGCATCCTGACAATTGACAAAAAGGTGGACATGCTAAACGCCAAAGTAGACCAGTAGGCCAACAAAGACAAAGGCTTGGGAGCAACCACAGGTTTCGCAATTAACACATGCGAAGCTATCGTTGAAAAGCTAACCCCAGTGCCAGACCTGCTATCTAACCTAATAAACTAATACACGGAAGCTTGGATAAACAACATACAAACTATGAAAATGCATGAAATAGATGAACTGCCCTCCAGAACTCACAACACAATAACGGAAACAGGAGAAACAAATGGCATCATATCGCAAATCAGCATGACATTACCAGGCAATAGTGGTAGCCCCTGAATAAGCATGGAAGATATCTAAGCAAAACAAAAGGCCCAAAAGAAACGACAGCAAGCACTGCAAAGCAGCTCTCCAGATGACAAAAGAAAAAGCAGTGAAAATCATTGAAAAACTCTAAAAGGAAAACCAGTATGACCCTCATGCAGAAAGAATTTGCAAGGCCAACACTAGAGTCAAATACAGAAACCAACCAGGCTGAGACCAGAACAGACAATAACCATTAAGGGCCCAGAGAACTATCTAATCTTTCAAGAAAAACACAGACCACCTGAAGAGGCAACAAAGGCAAAAAACAGACAGAAAGAAAGCAGAACCATCAATACGAGTGTGCAAAAAGCAGAAGGCCTAAAAAGAAAATTCTCACTCATGTTCCCTTAAACACAGCATTCAACCCCCAGGAAAGAATCTACTCGGAGGTAGTGAGCACCAGCATCAAAAACTTGCCTAAAGTGCAAGAAAGTTAGCAGCTCCATGAACAGAGAACAGCGCTACACAAGACAAGTAGAAGTACAGCAGTTCAAACAGGTCTGCAGGAATACCACTGTGTGAGCAGCTGGGAAATCTGCTGTTGGCACTAGAACGGGTTGCCTGCACAGCGAAGGAACAACTATTGCTAATGGAGACACACTGTGAAGGCCAAAATATAGGCACTCTGCAAACAACAGCGAGGAAGGCAGCACCTACTGATCAGAGGACCCATCGTCTCAGCACTGGGCTAGCTGAAAAAATACAAGTTGCACCATGCTCAAACAGACATCAGATAGGGACCTTTGATCCAAAAATCATGAATTGCGGACAGGCACGCCAGAACGACAATGGAAAAATGGAAGAACAACCGAAGGTTAGTACACTATCCACTTTGATCTTCACCCCTGAATTCGAAACAAGAGGCCCATGTGACATCTTAAATTGGTTGAATAGCCTATACCTCTTGACGAGCATACACTTGCTGGCCTACTTAACATCGGCGCACTTAGAATCGGTATACTTCAAGAACTACACCTGGATCAGCCAAAGAGAGTCAACTCTGACAGAGTGGACAAGCTGGGCAGACTCCCAAATCATTATGGCAGAAAGATTTATTCAAGGAATGGGGCATACGCATAGATAATGGTGCAATGGAGAAATATCCTCATGTACTATCGCAGAGATTACAAGACCAAGGGGCACAACAATAGGGGTGGGCGGAATTTGCGTAGTCGCGTTATGCAAAGTTCAGCGAAACGGTAAAAAATCTCCGCGAGCTACGCAGAATTCCGCGAGCACGCGGAATTGCTTGTTCCGCCCATTCGCGATGCATTTTTCCTGTTCGGGGACGCTGTTTGCGTGCTCGGGGGGCAATATCTCGCGAACTTGCCCATGTGGTCGCCAATTGGCGTGGCCATCTTGTTTCACTTGTCCCGCCCGCTCGCGATGCGTGTTTTCTGTTCGCGAACACGGATGTCCGATGGCGCGTCCGAATGACGTGTTCGTGATCGCACACTCTCACGGGATCGCGCGGCCGGCTACCAAAATCTCGTGGCACACGCGAACGGATAGGAAAACTCGTCGGCGAACGCAGGGATCCCGGTAAGTCGCTCCCGCACGTGCGAACACGCATTTTGAAAGCGCGAACAAGGAAAAATTTCGCTACGCCGCGGAATTTTTGGCAATTCCGCGTTCTCCGCGGAACTGCGGAATTGCCAAAATTCCGCAAATTCCGTGAGCGGAGCGGAATTTACCACCCAGGCCTACACAACAATCCTCGAAATGTGTACTAAGGGGCACTAAATCAATCGCACTACAGCCCTATGAAAATAACATCACAATCTAGCTCTCAATGAGTGGTGGAGTCAGACATTGCACGAAAGAAAGAGCAACGCAAAACTCCAGGGCACCAGGAGATTGGGCCTGGATACCCAGAGTACTGCACACAAGGGGAGGACAAACTCCTAGCACAGGGAAATACCTGATTGGGCCTGGATACCAACACCATTGTTCACCAAGGGGAGGCAAAATTCCCCACACCAGGGAAATAAAGGAGCAGATGATAAGATCCAAGATTAGAATAATAAGCTGGAATGTGGTGGGGTTCAAAATTGCAGTAGCAAATAAAAAGCCATAGCACTCCTACAAACAAGTGACATGTTATGCTTACAGGAACATGGTCATGGTTGACAACACCGTAGCCCTATCAAAGGCTTCCAGGAAATCCACACATTGGCTTATAAGAAGAACCATTTTTATCAAATTAAATCTGCAAGTACGTGTCAAGGAAAGGCTTATGCACTCACAAGACTTTCAGATCCTTAACATAGAAGGAATAGGAATAGAAGGAACACCAACTACAATCGGAGTAATCAACCTCTATGTCAATCCAAAAAAGAAGGCAAAAGCGTCAAACATCAAGACGATCACTGATCTGATCAAAGATTACCTCTACGAGCACCCGGGGCATGAGTGCATTGTGACCAGAGACTTTAACATGAGATATCTGTGCTGCCAAGAGTCAAACCAAGGGGAGAGCAAGCTTGCATTAATTAATTTGAACTGGGGTCTGCCAATCAAATAGGACCGATGAAGAGTAAACCAAAGCCCACTTTTAAAAACATCTCCACATTGGATTATAACTTCCTGAACAAGTAACTACTAAGGAGGTGCGTAAAATATAAAGTGCAACACACCTCTGCAAGTGACCACCACCCATTATTGACTTTGGTGAATGTGAGTGCCACAATGTACAAGGAATATCTTCCAGATGGCCAAATACTTCCTACAAACGGTGGGTCGGCAATAAAAAGAATCATATGGGGGTTTGCTTGCTGGGCTAGATATCAACGGTGGAAGCAGGCCATACAAACATCAGGCATTGAGAAAAGTTTGCCAAAGACAATAGATTCGCTATTTAAAGCCCTGTGTGTACACAAGCAAAGCAACCACAAAAGCAAACCCATAGGAAAAAGGTCCATCTTCCTCCTTGATAACAAAGAATTCAAAGAGAGCAAAAGGAGGTGCCATCGGGCAGACTTACAACATAGAAGAGAAAGGTGCGCAAGAACGAAAAATAATCTGTAAGAAATCAGAAAATTAAACAAAAAATCACTTGGCCGGAGATAGCGGTCTTCCAGGCTCAGGCGTGCCCCCAGAAACACAGAAAAATATGGTCCAGATGGGCGATTTATCGAGGAATAGAGTTACCGCCTCTGCCGAACATAGACCCTGTATAGAATGGCTCCCTTATGAGATTCTAGTCCCTGAACAGCTTAGACAATATACTAATGTTACTGGTGGCCGACTATGTCCTAACTAAATCAATTCCGTAGGGTTTAACATGCTCTGTGTCATGTTTATGTTGTGTAGCCTGCATGTTATGCAGAGGTTCCAGTTTTTTCATAAATGCAGGTACCTTAGATGTATCCGATGTTTCACATGTTCACTGCGGGCAACGACTCATTATGTACCTTGAAAATCCAATAAAATATGTTTAAAAAAAAAAAAATCACTTGGCAGCTGAAACAAACACATATAGAGGCGGAATGGAAACATATATATTCCCTGCTAGCTCCCAACAAGACAATGGAATTCTGTCGCTATGTCAACAGCCTCAATGGTGGAACCTACACAGAGAACGCTGTACCTGCCAATAAATGGGTAGCCATTGCAAAAAAGCTCTATGTTGATTTACACAAAATCTTGGACGCTAACATGTAGGCAGTGGGCAACTACCCTGAAAACCAGGAGGAACAACATACCAACATAACTGAAAGGGAAACCCTAATAACTCTAAAAGGCATTCGGAAGGATGGGGCTCCTGGACCCAATGGCCTACCGGGTAGCATTTTCAATGAAGCTCTGGAATTCTGGGCTCCCCACATGCTAACCAATGCTAAAATGCATCAGCAGTATCAGACTCATGGAAAGGCTCCATCTTGCACACTATATATAAAAAGTGAGACGCCTCCAGCCCAGAGAACTATAGGCTGATCACCCTGGCCAGGCATTTGCGAAAGTGCTCTTAAAGAGCTAGAGGCCTCGATAAATGAAAATCACATCATACCCCAATATCAGACGGGATTCAGGCCCAACTCATCCACTATGGATAATGCTATTGCCTTGTCATATTTGGCAACCAGAGCCACAGAGGCCGCATCACCCCCACTTTATGCTTGGTTCGTTGACTACATTACTGCCTTTGATGGCATTGACCGCAACATACTCTGGGCAAAACTAGGAAAGTGGGGCATCCCGAGGAAACTCCTTGCGGCCATTATGACACGTCATACTGGCACATGGGTCTGCACCAAGCTTATGCAGACACACGCAACCGCCAATATCTACACGAATAAGGTGTTAAAACAGGGCTGCGTGATTGCTCCCACCCTGTTTTATTTATACACTGTGGATCTAGGTGAGGCACTATTGAAAGCTAACATCTTTCCGCCCAAACTAGGCCCCCTTAGACTCCCCATCATGCAGTATGCAGATGATTTGGTATTACTAGATCAAACCAGAATTTGCATGAAGAGGGTCCAGGAAATATTACATCTATATAACACAAAGAACATCCTTTGGGCTAACACCACAAAAGCAAAGGTACTGGTATTTGGCCACAAGCTAAAAAAGCAACTGCTGGAATGGCAACTTGCCCGCTAAGCATAGCCACAGCCAATGAATATAACTACCTGGGCATAGAATTCTCAGACACTGGCAGACCAACCCTGCAGGCCAAGGCAATAGAAGCCAAGGCGGCTAAGGTCACACATGCACTATACAAACTACACCACAAGCTCCAAAGCCATTCTGCAGGGGGCAACCGATGAGTCCTGCGGGCGATACTAATACCAAAAATAAGATATGAGCATCTTGCCTTTCTGGGACTGCTAACTGAAAAATTGGAGCGTCTACATATAGCGGCATTCAGAAAGCTATTCAATCTCCCAAAAACAACACAGGGTACACTGATCCGGCTGGAATTTAATATTTCACCCATGGACATCGAATGTAAAATAGATATAGTCAAATACCATCATTGTGTGACCATCGCAGGACCTGGTTCAATGAGGGAAGCACTAAAAGTGATATTCAAGGACAACGAAAGTAGTTGGGCCAGGTACCTGTCAAGGGCCAATGACACACTCAGCCTTCCCTTAGAAATGATAACTGATACACCACCAAGGGTAAGCACATCTCAAGGGAGCTGGACATCAAACGGATTAGAAACATCCTCGGTGCAGAGGGACTTGCCCACTCACATGAAGTCACAGTGTGCCACCATACTTGAATGCAGGATTGGGAAGGCAAGCTTTACAGAACATTCTGAGGACCAGGCTCCTAACGCTTCCAATATAGGATTATAGGGGCCATTGGAAAAATACCTTGTCAATAAAAAAGGAATGTTGCCCGTGTTAATACCACACAGAATCAGCTGAGCACATTGCCTGCTGCTGCCCAGCCTTGTCACATCAGAGGCGATTGTACCTCAGAACGATGTTTCTGCAAAATGGCACGAGAACCTGCAAAGAGGCCCTAACATGCATCTGTACAACTGCGGTGCCAACGGATCTCGCACGGATTGGCAAGTTCTACGCAGAAGCAGGAAGGATATTGCGAATGTCGCATGAATTGAAGGTAAAAAACAGCAAAGCACATGCTGCACACATTGTCATAGAAACATTCTTCTGGGGGGTACCCCATATGGATTGGCACTGAATGGCTTCATGTCTAACAAAGGGAGGGACTTAGAGCGCATCAAGGTCCAGCATATGTCCTCCAACTAATCTAATAAATGTATATGGAGTATGCAGTTCCTAAAGAAGAATGAGTGTCTATGTGGGTCAACGACTATTCTGTAGGGTACACGGTGGGCATGACCCTGCAAGAATCAAAAGTCCCCACACATCCGGATAGGTGTCATGCTTCATCATAGGGAGTTTGCTCCTCGTTGGGCCGGCGCTGCAATGCCCGATGGGCACCCTCTTTGCCGGAGATCTTCTTGTCCACCGTTACGTGAAGTGGGGTGTGGGGGCTTAAGGAGTAGATTGGTGTGGAGGTGTGAAGGTGTGAGGTTAAAAATAGGGAAAGAGGTACTTCTCAGGAAAAACTTTAATGAACAAGTTCTCTTGCCTATATTAAAAATGTGTGGTGCTATCTATTAGACTTTTGTTATCTTAGATAGCTATAGGTCAATATGTTTCTAGCTTCCTTGTAGTCATAACAATGATCTAGTAGCTATGCATCAGGACCTATATCAACCTAATCTACTTAGTGATTGGAGTTTTAATGTATGGGTTCATCGATTTTCTCCCAATCAAACATACCTTGGTTTGGGTATTTTGTTACACCAAAAGCATGCTTATTTGTTTGCTTTGTGCCAAAGTATGTCACCTGTACATATAAAAAAACAACACAAGACACACGCAACATAAATTAAAACCATCACAGTAGATAACTTACCCAAATTGGGTAAAAATGAGTGCCTCCTTGAGCCTTGAGATGTGTACAATAGCACATCATTTGCGTGCTGAAAAAGGTACTCGATGTTTGGGTCAATTTGGCCCTGTTTGCTTCAGAGTCTAGAAAGAGTTTCGTTTTGTGAGCGCTGGCGGCTATGCTGTACCTAAGTTTGGTCAGGACACTCATTCTTCTTTAGGAACTGCATGCCCCACACACATTTATTAGATTATTTGGAGCACGTATGCTGGACCTTGATGCGCTCTAAGTCCCTCCCTTTGTTAGACATGATTTGCATGGCGGCACAGCCGTGGGACTAACTTTAAAAATGGGAAGTAGCTTTTAAGTACTCCATTTAGGGTGTGATTTGATTACACACTCTACAGACACACAATACCTTCAAACTAGTCGAATAGACACCACCACCCTGTCCATCCCCTCCAATTATGGATGAAAATCAAGGCCTAAGTTTCAGGGACAAAACAATCAATGATATCCTACGAGCACCATCGTTGCTAGAATCTGACGGATCCATTCCCTCCAATAGCAACTCAGAAGATTGAACAGCCTTATCGCTATGAAAAAGCAACTGATTAAGATCACCGTACATGGGGCCATTATGACCGAATATCTTAGGGCAAATATTTGCCTAAATGGGCTGGTAGTGAACGTTCCTAGGATCTTTCTTGAAGATGGCATCTTCAAAAAAGAATGGTCACAGGTGGCATGGAAATGCACCAGAGACTGGTTAGTGCTACTTATCAACACTGCAAAACACCTTGCTGACGCACTGATCATCAAGATTAACATTGCTGAAGGAGCACTTAAAACCAGTATTCAGTTGACCTCCTATAAGTCGAGATAAGCAGAAATCAATAATGAGATCACCGAGAGCAGGGAGTACCTGACCAGACAAAAAATAACAAAACTACAGAAGGATATTAAGAACTTCAGTAAAGGAAAAAATATATGCCCCTACTTGAGAGCAGATTTTGTGGAAAACACGGGAGATACCTCATCTGACGACAGTCTACAATCACACAGGAGAAAGAATTCTTCTAATAGCAACTCCAGCACGGACAGTTGGAACAGTAACCAGAGTTGGAACCCCAACAATATTAGGAGGAATCCACCACCTCCTGGACAATACGGACAATATGTGTATGGAATGATGCCCTACCAAGGACCCCTAATGTTGCAATATGCGGTATACTCTCAAGGGCCACAACACCCTTTCCAAACTCCCTACAACCCTCCTTTTTTAAGCAGAGGTTGGGACAGAGAGAGAGGAAGAAGAAGAGGATATCAACAGAAACGAGTACAAAGGCAGGAACCACCTATACCACAAATGACACTAAGAAGCCACTCTTGGGAAGAAAGACTAGTTGTCAATTTATCCCCAAGAGAACTTACCACAACTGAAGTAGAAGTATTACAAAAAGGACTTGGTTACGTACCAACACCCAAAATTGACGAATTCTAAAGGACTCACGAATTGCACAACTTCTTTCGAAAAATTAATCTAAAAGCATACTTCCAAGGTAAACCGGCACATGTTCAAACGGATATAGGCCTACGGAATTCTTCAACCTCAAAGAGGCACCTCCCTAATGTTACAGGCAGGTGGAAACAATACTTGTGTACAGCAAGTGACCACAGAAGAAACTGTGACAAGATAGGCTATGCCCGGTCTCATCCCACAAGAACCTTGATAGTTCAACATCAAATAACTCCCATTTGAGAGTAATCTGAAAGTCGGACGAATCATGGCAACTGGGGAACCTTACAAGTAGCAAGATAAGGTTGCTACTGAAGCACTGCAAGCCCCCGGGAGTGAAAATTCCTTGCACACTAAGGAACCACTTAAAGCATTCTCGCAGCCGGAACCACTGAGAAAAACATCAGTTCCTTTATTATGACACCAGAATTTCCCAATTCTTATGTACATACCCTTCCACTAACACTTCATATTTGTCCAATTGATGGTGTTCTAAGCAGTATTGAAAAGAGAATGTCGAAATCGGCAAAGAAATGAACCTATGGATTATCAAATCCATGGAGGGTGTTTCAGCAACAGTGACCGGAAGCCTCTCCAATCTCTCTATGTGTAACATAGTGTATGTTGCATCTTTGCGTGTCATGAGTATTTGCTGTTTTGTCATTTGGTAAGGTGAAAACAGGCTAGTGGCAGTTATATGTCGCCATGGTACGTGACCAGAATGAAGTGTCTGAAGCGTCCAATTCAATAGCAGGATGGATCTAGGTTGCTATTGCCCAGGTTGTAATGTGGATATGCCATGTTGTATTTTGTCATTGCTGACTACACTATGTTACCACTATGTTACCTAGGGAGTACATTCAGGTCACCAGAAAGAAGGATCAAGTGTTGTTTTCCCTGGGACAATGTTGAGGTTTTTAGCCAATCAAGGCACAACTTCCCAACACTGTATATTGTTACCACCCCTTAGTGTTCTTTCTGCAAATAACACAGGTCAGACCTGCTGCTCTTAAAGCCCTTGGTGTTACACAGGAACCATGCTTGACATCCGTTAGTGTCTAACGGCCACACTAATCATTCCCTACAATTGGTGTCTGATGAATTGCACGTGCCCTTGTGTAGCATGATGTCTAGTGTTTCCTCCTCAAATTTTGTAAACTGGTGCTAGTTATCAAAATGTGTAAATGTGGGAATGCATGGTGTGTTCAAATCTTTTATCTTGGCTAAACCAAGACATGATGTTTGTTGCACAGTTGCATTCAGGAAAATCATTTGTTGTGGTATAAGGTATGCTCTAAATAAAGCCTTGTTCCCCTGAACCTGCCAATCCTTTGTCCTCTAAATTGATTTTACATCAATAGTGCCATTCAAAAGTCTAAACCTTGTGTGGACAGCTGGGAAAGATAAGAAGCAGAATAAATCAGCTTGGTGTTTGTTAACATATTTTTTTGCATTTGAGGGTGCAAGCTTATACTAATAAGACACTGGGTCTAATGTATCATAACCAGAAAAATAAGCAAACTTCTCCGCAAATGTCTTAGAACTACCATGTGGTGGTGTAGGGCAATGTTCCCATTCTGTACAATTAAAAACAGCGCATGGAGTACTTGCTTTATGCAGGAAATGATGACCGTAATGTTGAAAACAGAACATTTCATCATAATTAGATGTACCTTCGTACAGTTCATCAGAAGAAAAAACTGTAGAATTCCCTAGATCTCTATCCTTTCTTGTACTATTTTTACATCCCAATCATCAGAGATAGTACTAGGGGTGACAATGTCATTTAAGGATAATTTGAACAAATATGAAATTTGTAAAAGTGGGGCCATGAACATCATAAGATGCCCTATCCCAAACAATCCTATCAGGAACTGGAACAGCCAAAATGTTCACCAGGAAATGGTCTCTTTGTTCTCTGTGTGATGACGAGTGTGGTTTGAGAACCAAGTTCACCAGTTGTACTGCAGAGTGTTCTGGGAGATAATGTCCATTTTGAAGCAGGATAAATACTGTCACAAAGCCAATCCAAAGGTCCAGGAAAAGTAACGTAATTATAATCCAAAGATGTAACCATGGAGAAACAAAGTACGCATTTTTCAGCCAAAGGTAGAAAACACGGAGTCTCAGCTGAAATGGTAGAGGTGGTGGTGCTGGGAAATCAGATGAATCTGAGGAAAAACCATCAAAGTCGAAGTAGCCAGAGGCAGTCCAATCTATTTTCAGCAGCTCAGCAGGTTTCGTAGAGCTCGGAGATGAATCAATTAAGGGTGGGCAGAGCAGGCGTAGTGCCTCTACACAGAGTTAGAAAAAAACTCTGTGGAACTCCGCTCCGCTCCCTCCCCCTTCCCGTGCAAGACGTACAACGTATGGGTTATCAAAGAAGAAGGACGGCGAGGACAAGGAAGGAGAGCGGCCATGGCGAGGAGGAGGCAGCCACTGCAGGTAAGTGCCTTTTTTTTACATTATAAATACTTTGGAAGGGTGGAGGGGCCAGCTAACTTCGCTCCGCCATCGCATCACAGCGGAACGCGGGGTAGGCAAAACTCTGTATACTCCGCTGGCAGAGCGGAGTTACCCACCCGGGGTCAGAATCCATTTGTGGTAGGTTAATGTAAACAGGATTCTCATCAGGATTCCAAATTGAAATCTATGTTTCTGTACTGGTTGATTGTACAGTAGTTGTTTTAGTAACTGGTACAAGGGATTCTTCATTGTTGGTTACTGTGATATCTCGTTGGAGCGAGGATGCTTCCTCTGTGATTAAAGCTTCCATCTGAACTTCCTGTATGGTAGTGACAGGCGGCAGGTAACTGTCCAGGAGCCCACGTGGCTTACTGTTGAGAATCGGCCACATAGTGTGTTTTGATCAGATCAATGGATATGAATATCTTTTTTTTGCAGACGGCAAGAAGTGAAAGAACTAGAGTTTTGGTACCTTCAACGGCCAGGACAATTAGAGGCACTATGTAGGATACCCCGAATTCTTTCTTGTCCGCAATTTTCTCCCTGACCGGATCCCCAATCTTAGGGATCCAGCCGGGCCCTGCCGGGGCTTCCTTCACTTCTTCAGTGGCGTTGCGTTTTACTTGGACCTTGCTTTGTTCATCCCAGAAACTTTTCAGTTTCTGTAAAATAGCCAGACTTTCGTTTAGATTGATGGCATCTCCGTCGCCACAGCAGTCTGTACCGTAGTCAGTATTTTTTCTGTTGGTGCAAAACGCATTTCAGCATTAGTATGTAGGTGCCATTTATATGCAATTGTTACAGTGTAACCTCATTGAATGTTACGTAGGTGTATCCTAATGTCCCCGCAATTATGCGGCTCACTAGGTTTGTCTTGTTTACACATGTGCATAAGTGTTTTTAAGCTAGCATGTCAGCTTGTACCTAACGTAATATTTGTATGTGTTCAGTGTGTGCCTGAGAAATCTGGAAGGATCAGGTCATAGAATGGTTTAACCCATTCTGCATTATCTGGAATGTAAGTTCTGCCAAAATGTGGGAATCCTGATATGGATCGTAACCTCTTCAAAATTGTTGGAGGTGTGTAGCCAGGCTTTTGCCTTCACTTGACAACTCGTATCCCAGAAACAGGACACTGAGGTGGGTAGTTTTTGATTTTTTAAAGTTAAATCTGTAGCCCATGTGAGCAAATTCCAGACTTATGCGATCTACTCTTGTCAAGTGTACAGAAAGGTCATCATCTGTCAAATATATGTAATTGACATAGGACAATGCCTGGTTGTCAACATTTTCTAGAAGTTCTGTTACCCTTTTTATTTATTTGTTATTCATAAAGTTTTGTATAGCGCGAACATGACCCTATTGGGTATCAGAGCACTTTACATGAGTATAATTGAGTATCTAACATGATCACCTATATAAATGAAAGTAAAAAGCTTTGAGCATACATAACCTACTACGCTTGTTCTCAAATATAGTCATCAAGAAAAGGCCAGGAATCAAAAAGAGTCACAGATATGGACACAATCAGTATACATAAAGGAGATATCTTAGGGTAAAAACTTGTTCATCAGGAATGATTTTACTTCTTTTTTGAATGACGCGGTAGATGAAATTAGGCGAACATCCGTTGGCAGAGAGTTCCATATCTTTGGTGCTACACCTGAGAAAGCTCTGTATCCAGTTTTCTTTTTATGGAACCGCTGTGATTTCAGTAGTAGGGATCTCGCACTTCGCAATTGTCTGCAACCCACCCGATATTTCTAGTTTTTGGGCCAAATAACTGGGGGTATTAAAATGTAGGGCTTTGTGTGTCATGCATGCTACCTTTAGTTGAATTCTTGCCTCATAAGTGAGCCAGTTCAGGGATTTTAGGGTGGGGGAGATGTGTTTGTTTCGTTTTGTTCCAGAGACAAGTCTGGCAGCAGAATTGAGGGAGGCTCTTAGAGGGGCCAGTTTGTATCTGGGTAGGCCACATAGAGTGGCACTACCGTAGTCCAATCTGGGCAATACAAGAGCTTGACCGCATGCTTGAAGTCCTCCTGTGGGAGGAAAGGTTTGAGTTACCGTAGCATGCTCATCTGATGATTCGCTCCTTTGGTGACTGTACTGATGTGATCCTGCATATTCAAGTGTTTGTCTAATGTAATTCCTCAAGGATCAAGCAGAATCTATGATTTGAGGAGAGCAGTTGAGTGCAGTAAAATGTTTCATCCAGAGATCAATTTTGGGAATGTTATTCGGAGGAGATATGAGTAGGAATTCGGTTTTGGTGGCATTGAGCATGAGATGATTGTCGGTGAGCCAAAGATGAGCATTTTGTACAATAGAGTTGAGGGATATGATGTCATCTGGTGAAGAGATTTTGAGAAACAATTGCGTGTCATCAGCATACATGTGATAATGTATGTTAGCAGATTTTAAGGAATCAGCTAGTGGTTCCAAGAATAAATTGAAGAGAATAGGTGAGAGGGCGGATCCCTGTGGAACACCCAGTGTGACTGTGGAAGGTTTCAATAGTGATTGGTTCATCTTGACACTTTGGGTTCTGTTGTGGAGGAATGAGGCAAACCATTGCAATACGACCCCTGATATGCCCATCCTTCGTTCAAGTAGAGACAATAAACTGTTATGTTTAACAGTGTCAAAGGCAGATGATAGGTCAAGTAGTATCAGAAGGCATGATTCATTTGAAGCTAACTTTTTTAGTATGTCATTCACCACATGAGTGAGTGCTGATTCAGTGCTGTGACCATGACGGAAGCCTGACTGGTGTTGGTCAAGAAGTTGGAAAGTGTCTATGTGGTTACAGAGTTGGATCTGTACACATTTTTCCAGGAGTTTCGCCAGAGTGGGGATGCTGGAGATAGGACGGTAGTTGTTAGGATCTGAGCAATCAGCGTTAGGTTTTTTTAAGGTGGGGATTACCTGACCTACTTTTAAACAGTCATGTATGGTGCCTTGACGTTGGGAGGCGTTTACAATCTTGTATCATAGTGGGAGGATCATGGCTTTAATCTTTTTGAAGATAGTCGTAGGTAGAGGGTCAATAAAGTGATTCGATGAATTTAAGGATGAAAGGATGTTGAAAATATCATTATCATTGATTGATGAGAAAGTGTGTCAGGAGGTGTTGTTTTTGGGGACCTGCCTGGGAGGATCACTCCGTTCACCGGGCTGGCTGGAGTGTGGAAAGATGAATGGAGTAGCCAGGAGTAGTACCTTTGCTGATTGAAGTTCATTCTCGATATTTGTAGTTTCCTCCAGGAAGAAGGCAGCCATTTCTTCACAATTTGGGAGAGGGATGGCTCCCATGTTAAGCTGATTTGATATATTGTGAGATTGTTGTTTGATGATTTCAAATAGTTTTTTGGGTCGGTTTTTTGCTTGGTCAAGTTGAGTTTTTAAAAAGTTCGCTTTTGCTTTTCTTATCCTTCTGTTGTATGGGTTCCTTGCTGATTTTAAGCTTTTTAGTAGTTCCAAGGAGGGAGAGGATCTCCAAGCTCGTTCAGTTGATCTTAGAATATGTCTTTCTGAGTTCAAGTTGTCATTGAACCAGGGCTTGGAGACTTTAGTGGATATATTCTTTTTTTGAAGGGGGTGAACGAGTCAAGAGCTTCCACTATGGTAGTGTGGTAGAAGTCTGTGAGGTCATGGATATCATCCATGTCAGCCTGAGGGATCAAGGTGATGTTACAGTGGTTGGATAAGTCGTTAAGGTTTATGTCTCGTAGATTTCTTTTCCATTGTTGTGCTCTCTTTGAGGTCACCCTTAAATTGATGAGGAAAGTGATTCGGTAATGGTCTGTCCAATCACAGGGGCTAATGGATTCCAATGTGATGTTCTCTGTCTTTGAGATTATAAAATCCAGAGTCTCGCCCTTGATGTGAGTTGGGCTGTCACAGATTTGGGTCAACTCATGGTCTGATATAAAAGATTTCAAGCTGTTCACTGCCAGGTCCTTCGGGTCATTCCAGTGCAGGTTAAAGTCTCCGAGGAAAATCTGGGAAACTTGAGAGTTATCATTGGTTGTGATGATCTCCATGATTTGTTCGATGAATGGCAGATTGTCACCGGGAGGGTGGTAGAAGTCATGTAGCTTACAAGTGAGCTTATTATTGCTAGTGATGTTGATGCCCAGATATTCACATTCAGGCAGCATGATTGTTTCTGCCTGAGACACTGCAAGATTGTTGCAGTATATGCAAGCTATTCCCCCACCGGATTTCTTGGGTCTATCTAGTCGAATGATCTCATGACTAGGGGGGACTAGTAGGTCTATGATAGGGTGAGATGAACTGTTTAACCAAGTTTCTGTGAGGATAGCAATGTCAAATGTGTGTGTAAGGATGAGATCGTAAATATCGGCTGCATGTTTCTTTGCTGATCTGCAATTGAGGAGCATACATTTCAGTTGGTTATTGGTATGTGGCGAGGCTTCCCGCAATAAGTTGATGCGCTTGAGGTTATCCTTGTTTACCTTTCTCTGTTTGTAGCTAGGTTCTCCGAAAGGGTTAGCCTGGATGGTTTGGATTTGATCCAGGTTGGCCTTGTTGGTATATTTCTTGGAGGGGTAGGTGAGGAGGAGGTCGGGGATATCCATGTCAGATAGATCTTTGCTCAACCTCATAGGTCAGGAGGCGGTGTTGGGGAAAGGTATAGTTTTCAGAACAAGATTGGGAGCGTGGGAGACGTGGTACGATGACGTATCAGTTTGGGAGTTGGTCCAAGTCATCGTGGTACTATTGGGTCTATGAGTGAGCCATAGCTCAGAAGTGATGGATGTGAGTCTATGTAGAGCTTCCTTGAGATGGAGCAAGCTATGAGAGATCTCGTTAAAACGCGTCTCCCCATAGGTATGTATACAAGTATTTGTTGTAGGCTGGAAGGTGTGTTCCAAGTGTGATGGGTAGTCACTATAGGGATCCATGTGTGGGGAGAGACCATATGAGAGACCTGGTTGAATGGAGAGGCTATGATTGGAGTCTGGGGTACTTGTAAATCGGGGCAGTTTTGTTGGAGGCCTGGCTGAGTATTAATGTAAGCTAGGGGATGGGTCATAGCCGAACTGATTAAGGAGTGGTCGGGGGACCTGGAAGGCCTCAGGTTAGATGGGTGAATGGATATAGGTTTGGTTAAATGGGTCGCACAGATATAGAATATAGTACATGTGGGTACATTATTGGAGGGCGCAGGAGAAGGGAGAGAGAGCTCATGTGAAAAAAAAAATGAAATGAAAAAGAAATTTATAAAGCGCGGTACATTTACCCGAAGGTGTCAAGGCGCTAGCTCATCAGATGGGGAATGCTGGACGGTCTTAATACAAAATCAGAGATTAAAAAGCCACGTCTTTAACGCCATCCTGAAGGCCAACAAGTGAGCTTCATCTTTTAACTTCTGTGGAAGCGAGTTCCAGAGTCTGGTCGTACTGACCAGAAAGCTTCTTCCACCCCAGGAACTTTTTCTGAACCTGGGGATTACCAGATTGTGAGCGAAGATGGTGGGCAGGAGTGTATAGCTGAAAATTCTGTTTAAAAAAGACCGGTCCTATGTCGTGAGTTACTTTGAATGCTATACAGAGAGCCTTAAACTCGATCCGTCTCTTCACTGGTAACCAGTGTAACTCCTTAAGCGCGCGGAAGCAGATTTGTGTTTAGGAATGTTCAGCAAAGAGCGCGCTGTAGCATTTTGCACAATCTGCAACTTGGTCAGACATTTCTTTTGGAGGTTGATGAAAAGACCGTTGCAATAATCGGCTCTGGATAGAACAAGAGCCGAGACCACAAACTTCTGCAAATTCACAGGAATAAATGGAAGGATCTTTCTAAGTAATTTTAGTGTGTAGAAAGATACAGATGTGACCTGGTTTACGTGGCCTTCAAAGGAAAGCATGGAGTCAAAAGTGACTCCCAAGTTCTTTACCTTATTTGTTGGAATAGGTAGCGAGCCCAGCTCCGAAGGCCACAAAGCAGGGGACCAAAAATGAGTGTGGCTGCTGAAGAGTAGGTCTTCGGTTTTACTGGAATTTAATTTCAGACAATTAGTGGCCATCCAGTCCCCAACCTGGCGGAGACAGGTATAGAACTGTGCTGCTGTGTCTGAAGGCGAGCCTGTCACTGAAACCACATTCTGGGTGTCATCGGCATAAGAAATTGCAGAGAAACCCAGAGATCTGATTAGCCTTGCCAGAGGGGCAGCGTAGATATTAAAAAGGGTGGGGCTCAATGAAGATCCCTTTGGGACTCCACATGGCAGTGTGAAATTAGGCGACTTGAATTCTGAAAGAGCCACGAACTGTTCCCGGCCTGTCAGGAATGAACTAAGTAAAGCAAGAGCCTTTCCTTTAATGCCTATCCTCTCCAGGACTTCCAATAATTTTTGATGATTAACAGTGTCAAATGCGGCAGAGAGGTCTAGCAGCACAAGTGCTGCGTTACCCCCTGCATCGACTGTCTGCCTAATCTGTTGGGACGCTGAAATCAGTGCCAGTTCAGTACTATGGTGCTTTCTAAAACCAAACTGAGTGGCATCCAAAAAGGCATGTTTCTCAATATAGTCCGATATTACCACATTCATGGCTTTTTCGACCATTTTTGCAGGCAGGGGGAGTCTTGAGATTGGGCGGTAATTACTGGGATCTGCCCCGTCTAGTTTGCTTTCTTTAGGAGAGGGAGAACAGATGCCAGTTTCCAGTTGGTGGGGAATGTGCCTGAGGAAGACATTTGGTTAAAGATGGGAGACGGACGAGAAGCAAATACTTCTGGTAGAAGATGGAAGATTTTGGGGGGACAAGGATCCAATGGGGAGCCAGATTTAGTAGACAAAAGGAGATTAATGACCTGGTCAGAGGTCAGCGAAGGAAAGAAGGATAATTCGGGGGGATCACTGATATCTGGGGTAGTTGAGGAGATTTCCATTTCCACACTGGAAGTAACTGGTGTACCCGAAGAGGGAAACACCCCTTGAGAGAAAGAACTGGAAACTGCATTAACTTTATCTTGAAAGAAAGTGGCTAATGAGTTACATAAAGTCTGGCTTGTTGGTGTGTCTATCATTTCGGGGCATTTAGCTAGCTTTTTTACTGTGTAAAAAGTTCTTTCGAGGAGTTTTTGCAGTTGTTATAGCTGTAGTAAAATAACGAGTTTTCTCCTCATACACAGATTTTTTATAATCAAGCAAGGCTTGCTTGTAGGCAGTTCTGTCATTAATATCATAACAAGATCTCCACTTCCTTTCAAGGTGGCAACATTTTTGTATTTGAAGTCTGAGAGGTTCAGAGTACCAGGGTTCAGTGTGTCTTGACCTATGATTAGTAATGAGTTTAACAGGTAAAACATGCTCAATTGAGCTGCTGAGCCACTCCTCAAAGGCAATGGCTGCTTTATTTGGATTTTTTATAAACTTGGGTGGATTCTGGGCCAGGGAACTTTCGAGAGTTTCAATTGCAATCTTGTTCCAAGGCCGGACCCTTCTGGGCTCATTGTTTCTCGACTTCTCTAACTGAGGGTTGTGGAGGGAGAGAGAGAACATAACAGCTTTATGATCCGACCAAATGAGCGGTAGAGACGGAAGACATTGTAAAAACGTATTATTTGAAAACACTCCATCTAGCAAGTGTCCCCTGGAGTGCGTAATGCCAGTCACCTGCTGGATGAGTCCTAGGCTGTTCATAATATCAATAAAATGTACTCTGTCTCTGTCTGATGGGTCTTCAAGGTGAAGGTTGAAGTCACCCAGAAGTGTAAAGTCTGACGACTGGGATATCACATCCAAGGATTGACCTATGATGTTTGTGAGTGAAAGGGTCCAGTGTTGGGAGGATCTGTGCTTGCCCTAATAGGGGCGGGGGGCGAAGCGATCGTTCGGCCAGTCATGGAAAGATTGTCGGGCCCTGTAAGAGAGGAGTGCTCTGGGATGGGTCTAGAGCAGAAAAGGGGGGGTAGTCATCTCTGGAGACTGGAAATAGTCTGAGAGATGTTGTAGTGGATATGGGCATTGAAGGTGGTGAGAGTGCTTCGTTGAGGTCACTAGAGTGGTTTTGGGAGGGAAAAAGGGTTGTAGTGTTTACCATTTTCTTGAGGGTAGGGAATATCTTGTCCACTATTGTCAGTTTTTCATTTGAGGATTGTATTAGTATGTTCCCGTTGTTGTACATAGATATGGTGGCCTCCGCCCTGCAGAAGGGCGAAGGAGAGACCGTGGGGTGCTTTCTTGGTATAGGTAATTCGCAGTGTGGAGTACAGTATATGCCTCCATTGGGCTCGTCTTTTTGTGTAAAAAATTAGGTCATTGGTTAGTGCTCCCTTGCTAGAGCAGAAGTATATATCTGAGATAAGTGTTTCAGGGTAAGTTTTGAGTAACCGGTGTTTAAATTGTTTTGCTGCATTTTTCGATAGATTTGGGGATATTTTATGGCGAAGGCATTGACGCCCGCGGGTTCCAATTTTGCGTCCATTGTTTAACGAGATAGGGAACCACCTCAGGGTAAGTAGGGGCTAATGACAGATATCCAAAAACCATGGGGTGGAGAAAGGTAGGACCAATGTAGTGACTAAGAATTTGAGAGTCTACCGTTGTCTGTAGTGGAGCTGTTAGAGATTTTTTATTTTTTATTTTTTTTAATTTACTTGACTAGGGTAAGATGGCTGCAATAATCTCCTTAAATGAAGTCCTCTTTTCTTTTCTATCACTGAGTTTGAAGATTTCAGTCCTTTGTTTGTTTCTTGGAAGTATCCATTTTGGATGAGGAGAGCCTTGTGTTAAGGTGAGAGGGAGAAGTGATTTCCAAAAAATAGAGTTCAAGCCCCAGATGGAGCGAATGCTCTCCAGGGCCAGGAGTTTCAGCCCTCGTTAAATATACTGTACCCGATAACTGCATTGCAATTACACCGTAGTGGGCAGGGCCAAAATCACTGTTACCGGGTCTGCCAGATACACTGCCCGGTATCCAGTTTTTGTGTTAATGACAGCGTTAATCCCAGTTACTGCTGCATGGGTGAGCCAGTGGTGCTGTAATTCTGCCGCGTGCAAGGAGGCGTCTAAGATTGGACGCAATCCGCTTTGGCAGGGTGCACTCACCCGCTCGCTTCTTGTTAATTCACCGCAGGCAGTGCCGTCGGGTCAGGGCCGGTCGTTCCCCCGTTCGATTCTCCGAGGAGCTCTGCTATCGATGATATCTCCGGTGCAGGATCTCAAGTCCCGGGTCTCTCAGGCACTGTTCCTGGGCACTAGCCCTGAACAATGAGGTGCCTGCCTGTAGCCTCTTTACCTCAGTCGTGGTCAATGGACGAGCCACTCGGAAGGAGACGGAGCGAGTCAGCGGTCTCAATCCTACCTTGTCTTGGTGCTTGCCTTTTTCCATGATGGCTCATATTAAGAGGAAGGCAGGGCATCCAGAGGGATATCCACCGGCTGGTGATCTCTCGCCTGGGAGCCTCCTCCTAGAGCTCCGTTGCGGCGGCCATCTTCTTTCTTTTTCCTGACTGAAAACATCCCGAGGCAATTGACAGAACTGTTTTTGAGAACCTAGCACACTGAATGCAGTCAAATACCTTCTTCCAGGCACTATATTTTGGCAGAAAAATCCATTTGAGATATCTAGTGTAGTTTTTTATTTTTTACGCACTATGTTGCTCATTAGTGATGCGCTATGTGTGTTTTGTACTGCAAATGTGAGAGTAGTTGTGTTTAGGTGTGTGTAATTGAAAAGTAGATGACATGAAAGGTCTGGTATCATCACGGGAAACAAGGAATTATTCATTGAAGAGCTGCAACTTTCTATTACACGCTGGTATTCAAGTTGTTCTAGAATCTCCCAAACTTGTTTTTTGGCCTCATTTTTAATGGGTATTATCTTTGAGGCTGTGGGGTAGTCCTCACTGGTATTTCCTGATAAGGGGAACCGTCATCCCACCAACATGGTTGCTGTATAATGCAGGAGCAAGTGCTAACACCCACTCCTTGGCGTATGAATGTTTAACCGATTCTGGAAGGAGGTCGGAAAAAGCAGGTAAAATTACAGTTTCTCCGTTTGGGCAATCCATTATGAAATCAGGTGGTCAGTCTTTTTCAGCCAAGAGAGTATCATATCTGTAGGGAAAAAGCATTTACATCGCATGCACTAGAACGCATGCGAGAACAACGCGGTTGTTACATCGACCGCGTTGTTACAACGCAAGCCATTACATCGCAAGTCGTTTCTACGACTTGCTGTAGGGGGCGCGCTAAACTAAGGAATAGTATAATTTACTATTCAAACACCTTCCCTACTGTTCCACACGCTGGAGTTGGAATAGTAAATTCCCCTTTTATGTTATTTAACATAATGGCAGATACTGCGGAAAAATTGCCCATCAGCAAAATCCCCAAATCCAGGGCAGGTGCTGCCCTATACTCATTTTGGTTCTGTTTCAGCACTTCTGGCAAAACAGCTAATGAAGGGGAACCATGTGTTCTGGTATATACTGCAGCAAAGACTGTATCCCACATGGCGCAGTCTTCCACAGGGGGAGCCATCCCCATCGCTAAGCAAATTGCTAAAATTCTGTGTTTTTCCTGCAGTCCCTTATGGGGAAACATCACTTCAAGCTGACTTGTTTTTAGTGCAATCCAAAATGAGATTTCCTCCCGTCTGGTAGGAACCTTTCCCATTACTGCATTTAGTGTTTGTGGGTTGATGCCCGGTGTAGCCAATTGTGGTTGTACAGCTTGAGCAGTCCACATAGGGTTAAGTGTCAATGTATGAACTGTGTCAAACATCTATATATTTTGTCACTAAGTGTTTGTATAGTCTATTCAATTGTACTTCTGATAAATGATCAACATTACGATGTGGTGTGTATCCTACTAAGACTGGCCATGTTGCTCCCTCATTGCTAAGAGGACCTAGTCTAACGTCTTCTGTGGTGTGTGGAGGGTGCCATCAAACCAATTTCTGTGTTATTGATATGTTAAATGGTATTTCTATTTCTTCATATGGTGTGTAGTTGTTTGGAACGTCATCCTGTTTGTATTTATGAAATAGCCTTGTTATGTTGTCTGCAGCTGGGAATTTGAGCCTAGAATAGAATACTTCTGTCCTATAGCTTTGTGAACCTCATCCACGAAGGGAACATCTCCACCTGTAAATGCGAGACAATGTTGTTATAATTTCTGGGTAACTGCATTTCTGCAGTTCTCAGCAATGTTAAGTGCGTCAGGTTCATCTTCTTCTGACATAATTGTGTATAGATTACAGAGAGGGTAACGCAATGGGAATAAATCCTTTGAAAAGTTCAAGCTTGAACAACCTACAGCCAATACATTGGGGTAACCTACTCAGTTTAGGAGGATAGCCCCTACCACAACAGATGTCTCCGGTTAGGAGGTGTGAAGGATTCTCTTGGCATGCATGAAAGAACTACTCAGGCAATCCATTAAATAAGATCCCAATCTACCAACGTTGGCGGTGCCATGTCGTACGGTTTCCAATTTTTAGTAGGAACTGTTCATTTGTTGGACAACATAAATGTTGGGATGGTGGCACACTGATTCTGTGCACTCCCTCAGGGTATGTTGACCTAGACCTGCCTGCTCACAGTGCCACCATAAGTACCCCTACACCTGGCAAGATAGCAAATGGTTTGGGCAACCTCAGAACATGACAACCCTGACTCTCCTGGGAGCCGTGGTAACAGATCTAGAATGTTTACTGAACCATTGTGATTCTTGTACAAAATATATGTGCTGCAATGATTAATAGACAGAAGCAGATAAAAGTGATTAGCAGTATAAGGACAGTAAAAGAATTAATGAATCCACCATTGTGCTAAAACAGTGTATATATGCTGGCACATAAGTACTGGGTATAGTGTACTCCTACTATGCGTTCCTTAACCTATTTGCCTAGGGCAGATGTTTGCCAAGATTCCCTACTGGATTATCTACATCCCCATTACCTGAAGGCAAGGTATGTAGGTCCCCGTCTTGGTCACAAGTTGGACATCCATCCTCACAGAGGGTAAACAAGAATTAGCTGGGCTGAGAATCTGACACAGTGATGACCTGTCAATGACAGCAGAGTGCTCCTCTAATTTGAGCACATAAATACGTGTGTATTTATAACAACAGTTTCCATGCCTCCGTTTCGAGGCTTCAGCCAAGCTGACATTGTTTATTGTCTCTGTGATAGCTCAGTCGCCTCATGGGCGAATAATAAATAACCAAATGTGCACAATGTGTGTTCCATCCTTGCACTGAATGTCAAAGGTGCCATGATAGTGTACTTATGAAGTTGAATTGTAAGCAATGTGGTTTCAGAGAAACTAATCCTGCACTGTCACGCAAGCAAACTTTAGAAATGCGTACATGTAAAATGGAAATGTTTCTTCCTGGACCTAACCTAGCCATGTGACAATGGGAAATGGATTTTATTTGGCACTGTCATCACAGAGTATCCCATCCTCCAAACTCTAAATCAGGCACTTAGTCCCACTTTAATCCCTGGCCTCGCCCTCCACCACAAATTATTTTCACAAAATTACCTTCACTTGGCAGTAAGGAAAGTTACTCAACTGCAAGCTAAGTTAGAGGGATTAGGCTAGGTAGATGTTTTGCTATAGAATAGTGTGGTGTCACTGATCATCATGTGCTAAACTTTGTTTTAGTCAGTGTTAGACCTGGTGTATTTTGGCGTATTTCCCCTGTCTTTTTGCTTTTTGACCTCCTGGTTTTGACTCTGTTTTTGCAGATTTAGTGTCTCTGCGCACTTTCTCACTGCTTTTCAGTGTTAAAGTGCAAATGCTCCTATTGTAAATTATACTATGGATTGGTGTTTCCATGATTGGCATATTTGATTTACTGGTAAGTCCCTAGTAAAGTGCACTGAGAGTGCCAGGGCCTGTAAATCAAATGCTGCTAGTGAGCCTGCAGCACTAATTGTGCCACCCACACAAGCAGCCTTTCAAAGGGTTCTCAGACCTGCCACTGCAGTGTCTGTACACAGTTTTTACTGCCATGTCGATTTAGCAAGTGCACCAACTTGCCAAGCCATAACCTTCTCTTTTATTACATGTAAGTCACCTCTAAGGTAGGCCCAAAGCGACTCTATGGGCAGGGTGCAGTATATGTGAAAGGTAGGACATGTCCTGGTGTGTGAGACATTTCCTGATAGTGAAATACAGTGTCACAGTGTGTTTTGTTTTTCACTATTGAAAGGCTATTTGTACTATAGGATAGAATGGGAGTTTACTTATAACATCTTATAAGCATAACTTTCCATTGGGATAAGAAAGGAAGGTGGAGTTTAGTATGCCTGAACTCAGAATATAAAAATGCATCTTTTAGTGAAGATGAATTTTATATTGAGTGTTTGAAAATACTACTTTTAGAAAGTAGGTATTTTCTTGCTTAGCCATACTGTGTGCCTCTTCTGGTTTGTGGATTGACTGTCTGGCTTTGGAGTGACAGGGGCTGGGGATGTGCATTCTCTTCAGACAGCCACTGGGGGGGTCAAGGTGTGTCCTGCCTCTCCTGGATGAGAGGACCTGGGCCTGAATAGACCTGGGCTGCATTTAGAGTAGTGGGAGGAGATTTCCTTGCACCTGAATGGGCCTGGTCTGCCTTGGACAATGCTGTCTCCACCTCCAGCTGGGAAGCTGGGCCAGAGAGGACCAAACTGGTTTTGACTAAGCACAGACACTCTCTGCCTGAGAAAACAAAGAGAAATGCAGTATAAATATTGGGGCCCAGACCCCAGAACTTTAGAACTCACTGGAATCAAGGACCCTGCCAAGAAGAAGGGCTGGAAGAACTGCTAGGAGGAGTACTGCCCCTTTGCTGTGTTGTTGCTTTGTTGGGTTGGCCTGCAGTTGCTGCTTCTGCCTTGGGCAGTGAAAGGACTAGACTGAACTTTCTTAAATTGTGCTGAGTATCTCCAAGGGCTTGAAACCGAACTTGCCTCCTGTTCACAAAGTCTCAGGCACAGCAAAGATTTCACTTACCTAAGGGTACTGCCTCTGGAACCGTGGATTTCAGTAGCCACAGAGGGGGGAAAAGCAGCCGACTTCATCACTGACTCCGTTGCTGGCTCCGTGTCCTGAAGGCACCACTGCATCTTGCATCGCAGCCCTAGTCTCACCGACGACAACGACCACCGTCGCCGCCACCAAACCGCTGCCTGCACTGTGACCTGTGGGCACCGCACTCAAAAACCACCTTGCTTCACTTCGCTGCCCTGGTCTCACTGACAACGTTACTGCATGCTGACTTTGACACCCATGATCACACCATGGTTTGGGGGCACCGCTCGTAAGTCACACGATGCAGCGCCCTGTCCCACAACGCAGTCCGGACTGACCGACACCAGCTCCCACCAAACAGCACTGTCGCTTGCACCATGATCTGTCACGAACACCACCTCACTCTGCACCGTAGCCCTGGTCTCACCAATGGCGCTGGACGACCATCACCGAGCCGCTGCCTGCACCGCCACCAGAGGGCACTGCACCTCTATGCTTCACCTCGCAACCGCGACTGTTGCCACAACCAGCCCGCACCAACGTGATCGGCCGCAATGAAAAGGTACTGTTTACAAGTCTGCCGACACCATGACAACTCAGTCGGATGGAACTTTTGGATTCTTTTGTTTTCAGCACCGTGGTAGCACGGGACGGAGCTACCGACTTCAAGGAACTGTATTTTAAGTTTATTCTTGCAAAGTGCATATTTTTGAGGTACTTTATGTTGGATTTTTATCGTTTTGGTCTTGTTTTGAACATATAAAGTATTGGATATTTTTCTAAACTGGTGTGGTGTCCTTTTGTAGTGTTTTCACTGTGTTACTGTTGGTTATGTGCAAATGCTTTGCACACTACCTCTGAGATAAGCCTGACTGCTTGTGCCAAGCTACCAAGGGAGTGAGCAGAGTTTATCCCCCTTATCCTGGTTAGAAGGAAGGGCCCCTATTTGGACAAAGGTGCAAACCATTACCAACTAGAGACCCCATTTCTAACAGTCAGTCACTATAGTTAACCAATGACGAAAGGGAAAAAATAGAGCAGGCGTAAATCTGTCATGGAAGCCATGAAATATATATACATAAATCACTTTGCCAGAAAAAAGTGGCACATAACAAGAATGGATTTTTCAATTTTTTGGAAAATTGGGACAGAACGTAGAAAAGAATAATTGAGTGACGTACTAGTAGGAGGTGACATTGGGAAATACACCTTGTTTTTGGTTTGTAATGCATTGAAAACTTTATAATCCAGCATTATCTAGCTAACACTGTGTAGTAATGTAGTCCACGCTGGTAGGATGTGGATTAAGTAGGTTTATTGAAGTAGATAACATGTAGAGTACATCCAATACAGCAGCCCCACCAGGGGCAGCCTGCCAGCTGCTCAGCCCATCCACCAACTGTCACCCCTCACACCAGTCACCCAAGCATTCTTTCATGGCCCACGCACCAACATTCCACACAGAACACACACACTGGCTGAGCAGCTAGGAACAAGATAACATAGAACAATATAACACAACATGAAGATATTACATTACAAGTAACTGTGCGGCATCTGCTCCTGTATATTCCATACAAGTCTACTGGCCATAACGGTAGCTCTTGAAAATACATAGTGCAGGTATCTCCCATTAAACGCACACATCCAGATGACAAGGAAGGTTGTCAGTTTTGCTGTGATATAGACATGCTTGCTGTGAATGTACCACAAATTGGTGCTGCATAACACTCCAAACAAATGTCCTTGTGCAGCGTTTATAACCGAGATGACATAAAGAAAGACTAAAATTATGTTGCTTACTTTCCTAAAAAGGCGCAGTTCTTGTAAATGTGACCAGATGAAACGAAATACAGCACGCTTGGGCTGGGGCTGTCCGATGTAATGGACACTGGTGGGGCTGCAAGGCGTGCTGTTCCAGTTTCTTTTGTTTCCTTTGTGGCTCCTTAGATTTCAAAACATCCTCTTGAATGACAACTTGGGCTGTATGTATGGACTCTCGTGACCCAGTCTTGTTGAATTTTTTCCTGTGTGTTGTCTGCGCTTGTTGACTGTGAAGCTTCTTCCCAACATGTTGACTATTTGTAAATGTCATCTTCAGCTTCCTTCAGACCAACTGTAGAGCGTGAGCAAGTCTCCAACTCGTCGCCAAAAATAATGTAGTAATGTAGTCCACGCTGGTATATAACACAACATGAAGATACTACACACTGCAGTGCCAAATTGTACCATGCTACAGTTAGGTCACGGGTGGTGAAACGTCATGGGCAGGGAGGTGATGAATGATGATGGGTGGGATATCTGCCTCACTTAACGGGAAACAGCCATCACATCGCATGTGTTACAACGCATGCGATTACAACGCAGTCGTTACAACGACCGCGTTGTTACATCGCAGTACCATTACAACGCAAGTCGTTACATCGACTTGCTGTAGGGGGCGCGCTAACCTAAGGAATAGTATAATTTACTATTCCAACACCTTCCCTACTGTTGCGCACACTGGAGTTGGAATAGTAAATTATACTATTCCTCAGTCCAGCGCGCCCCCTACAGCAAGTCGATGTAATGACTTGCGTTGTAATGGTACTGCGATGTAACAACACGGTCGTTGTAACAACCATGTTGTTATCGCATGCGTTGTAAACGCATGCGATGTAAAGGCCTATATTCCACTTAACAATTATAGTATACTTAATTTGTCAATAAGCAAGCAATGTAACTTACCACCAACCGTCCCTCTCACCACTGGGACTCCCCATCCAACTGCCTCCTGGGCCGCCTCCGTCGCACTGGTGCTGCTGACACTGCCAGCCCCAGCACTGGTGGTCTGTGTGGCTAGAAAAAAAATGAGAAATTTTAGATGCTAGATTTTGCCTCCTAAGTAAGTATTATTATTTCTGAACAAAATATAACAGTAATGCCTCACTACATTGTTAAAAAAGTCAGGTAGTCAAGCCAACCAAAAACTTTTTGTAATGGAGGGGCAGAGCTATGATGACTCTGAGTCATTGAAGTGCAATGAAGGGGTGGAATGGTCAATGAAGGATATATGGTTTTGGTTGGCAAATGCAATGGGATCTCATACTTTCCTGCACTGTCTGCTGCTATGATGTATAAATTGATGATAACACAACACTGGGTGTCCATGACCATGGCCAGTCTCTCATTTTGACTGTTTGAGCAAGAGCAGGAAGGTCTTCTCAACAAACATATGTGGTGAATAATAGCTTACTTGGGCCTGCAATCTTCACATTACCAAAAATCTGCTCGCTTAGTCTTACATTACCAAACGATATATATGGGGAGAGGGAAAGTGTACTAAAAAAGTAGAAGAAAGCTACAGAGTACAGACAGGAGAAAGTCAGCTACAGAAACATGAAGGATTTAACAAACATTATATAGAGGAATTGAAAAAAAGAGACAGTATAAATAAAATCAGCAAGTCAAAATTATTCTAATAGTAGGCAGAGGTAAAAGTTGGGGAAATAATAATAATAACAGGACTTATTGGGGCCAGCAGAACCATCGATCATGACACAGGTGGTGGTGGTTCCACCCAGCGTGGCACTGGTGGTGCTGATGTAAGAAATAAAGAAGATAAAAAAAGAGATTAGCGGTACAGATAATCTCCCCAAAAATATTTTGACAGTCAGACTCAGTAGCATTGTACTTTTCTAAAACAGATTGCCTATACTACTAGTAGCGACCTATTCCTAATTCTAAACCCTATTCCTAATTCCCTAAACTACATTTGAACTACTAATGCATTGCAACAAATTATTTTTGCTTCTCAACCCCCCTTTGATGGGTTAACTCAGTCTCTCTTTTCAATGCATTGATACTACACATCACTTGGAGATTTGGAGTGTATGAACTACATAAAGAAAGGCACAGAGAACACTAACTCCCTGATATACTACTACTATCTTAGTGACACGACAGAGGAATCTGCAAGACTTCTCAAATAATCAGCCCCAGCGAGCGCTGATGAGTATGAGTAGGTAGCACCGAGCATCTGACAAACTTAAACTGGATCAGATACTATTCGTAACGTAAACTTAAGTGTGAGCAGTATGCTATTTGAAAAAAATATTAGCATTTTTAGAAAGCAAAAAATAATTACTCATCTATCCCTGCAACCTGGACACCCAGCAGGTTGAGCAGGACTTGTTTGCAATCAATGAGGTCCACCCAGCAGTGTGTTAGCTGCTGTGTCATGTGCTGCACCCTAGTGCTACGGCACATGCACCACTGCACTCTCCCCCACAGCAGCCAACACTCCAGCATGACGTACCCTCTTCCAGGCTTGCAGCCTGCTGCCAGCATGGATGTGAGGTGGCGCTGCACAAACAAAACAAGCACAGCCACCTCCACCTCCGAAAAAATGGGATGGGTCTGCACCCCTCAGCAGCGCTGGCGATCGCAAGGTGTGCGGATTGTTGCAGCCGCACTGGTGTTACCGCTTGCTGCCTGTTCAGACATGGCACTGGCTGGGAAAAAAAAGTAAGACAAAAGAAAACAGCAAAGCAAAAAGAAATAACTAAAGGAAGTGGAACTCAAGGAAGAAAGAGAAAAAAAAAGTACAAGTCACGGAAAAAGAGGAAAAAAAATAAAAACTTGAAATACGCACAATAAAGGACACACACTGATAAAAAACGCAAATGGGGGTGGATGAGTGGGATAGGGGGAGGATTGGTACAGATTAAAAGAGATTCAAAAAGGCCCAACACAATGCTAATTTTTCAGTGGCAACGTGCTACTGGCCTGACAAAGCAACTCGAATAGGCGTACGAGCATTCTTCCACTCATTCATGGAGTTCCGCGGAATCACGCAAAGTTTTTTTGGAACTCTAGTTCAGTTCAGGCCCAGTAGTGACTCCTGGGTCTGTCGGCTGACCCCCTGTTGCAGCACCAGTGCCATAAAAGCTGAAGTAATCTGTCCTGGTCAGTGAGTAGCCACTTGCAAGGAATCACCACTGACCGCCGGCGTGCACCCAAGAAGACCTCCACTTCAAACTGAAAAGTTGCACCTGTGTTTGCTGGAGACAGGAAAGTCATCAGAGTGTGGATTGGTTGCCAAAAGCGGACACTAGTCCTCACCAAAGGATATCAGTGGACCAGCTGTGTCTAGACATCAGTATCCCAGCCGCAGTTGGGCTTCTACTGGCTCAAAGAGTTCTTTGAAGGACTCCGACCCCTGTGGCCTAAGCCACCCCGCCTTACCTGTGGATGGAGGAATAAACCAGGAAGTCCGCCATTGACCGCAGGGCACACAGGGCATCTTGCAGCATCCTCATCATTCTACATACTCAGCATCAGGACCACATCTTTGAAGTCTATAGTGGTCTTCGTGTAAAGTGAGGAACTGGACTCAAGACTGCTTTGGTGACTGGGTAACTGTTCAAATACAACTCTTACAAACTTTTAAAAAGTTTACAAGACTTACAGTTACCAATGCTTGTTTGTTCTTTGAACTTAAAAAAAGATTAGATGAATGTTTTACTTAAAAATCTATACCCCCGAAATCCTCTGGTGGATTTTGCTCATCTTGGTATACAAAAATTCATGGAAATATAAGCTATTTCTATAAATTGGTGTTGGATTTCTGTAACTTTGTGTGACCATCTTATTTAGTTGTTTGGTGCTTCTAAATGCTTTACACTAGTTCCTTTGTTTAAGCCTTGCTGATCAAAGCTACAACTGCACAGGGTTGAGCTACAGGTTTTGCAAACGAGCTTGACTGGATCCAAAATGCTTTTGTGAATGTATTAATTGTACAACCACATCATATAATACACCATAATATTCACAGTGGTAATACCAATGGTGTGGTAACAGTGGTGAAATTGTGGTGTGGAAGTGGTCATTTTGGTGGAGGTGGTAATGATATTTTTAATAGTGATGGTGGAGGCAATGGCACTGTGGTAGTGGTAATTGCGGTGATTATAGTTACAGTGGTGGCAATGGTGGTGGTAATGATGTTAATGATATGTATAGAATGCACATGACATTAAGAATTGAATGTGTGATGATTGAGTGAACTTTTTAGATGTAAAATAGTCCCTTATGCATTGCAATTCAAGCACATCACATAAGGCAGAATTATACACAAAAACGTCCAATAGCATGGAGTGAGAGATAAATTCTCGTCTGTGGTGGAGTCAAATCCTACTCTTGGTATATTTTAACGAATTGGTAACAAACTGTCTGACACACATGACCTTTCCTCTTCCAGCAGTCCTGGCCTGGGCGTGTTTACTTCCTCTATCATATCGTAAGCTGGCCTATTTAATTATTTTAATTATTTAGACATTTCTATAGCGCACACTGCTACCTAGGAAGGAGGCCAGGTGCTGTGTCTCACATAAGCTTCTACCGACCTCGTATGGGATGAGCCACTGAGTATGCAACCAGGTCTTTCGGATTTTATAGAAAGTTAAGAGGCCCTCAATTGATCTCAAAATACTCTGCAAATTGTTCCAGAGATACCTGTCTTGAACTGAGAAGGATCTTCCCCCCATGGTCGAACCCGCTTGAACTTGGGAAGGACCAACAAATTAGATGGAGAGTGACGTAGGGAGCTCGGCAGTTGATAGCTCTGAAATGTATTTTGATGAAACACTGGCTCTTTCTGATGAATAGCTCTATGCACCATGTGTAGAGACTTAAAAATAAACCTCTTTCGTACAGTGAGACAGTGTACTTTATTTATCTCCTCAGAGGCTGAAGATCAATGTTAATGTGACAATGTTAGCTTTTCTGTGGGATTTGCGATCCAAGATAAATGATTAAGCACGTAATCAGGAGAGCCCAGAAACAGGGTTGTCATCATGTCACCTACTCAAAATGGCCATCTTTGCTCTCAGGAATTGCACATAATTAGGCAGAAGTGAAAGGATTTTCCTCAAAGTTTTAATAGTGTAAAACAGATGGAAGACAACTTGTTGACTTGATTGACCAAAAAGAGGCTGCTAATAAATTGAAAACCCAGATTTCTTATTGCCAACTCAGCAGAAAAAGGCAACTCCTCTGACCAAATCCAAAGATTAGAAGAGCATGGTTGTGATTTTCTTCCTGAGGTTCAACAAAGAATCTCTTTTTTGCTTCTATTAAGTGCATTAGCTGTAAGCCATCCAAAGATCTCTTTTATGCAGCGGTGGAAGCTTTGAAAAGGTGTTGGAGTCGCAAGGTTCATGGGAATTATTAGCTGAGTGTCATTTGCATAGTCCATAAACATAAGTCCATGGCAGCGGATCAGCTGAGTAAGTGGTCTGAGGTATATATTAAAGAAGGTTGGACTTGGCAATTTTTTTTATCTCTTTCTATTAGTAAGTGTGAAGTTTTAGATACAAGCAGAAGTGTAAGCATCATATCTGCCTCCTATCTAGGCTGACATATTTACATTGTTTATATTATGGTCAATGGTATGTTCAAATGGATGCTTACAGCATAGGTTAAAATGCTGGTTTTGAGAGTGTCACAGAGAAGTAGCCTTCAAACTGGCATTGCTTATTGTTACAAATAAGGTCTCTAGTTGGCACAAATGGACACAACACCAGTTTAGAAAAATAACTACTATTCACCTGAATAAAACAAGACCAAAATGACAAAAATCCAACATACACAAGTCAAGATATCACTTTTAAAAGGCTCAAAATAGTTCAGTCCAGAGGAAACTATCACTTTTAGCACAATGTACCTGGGATGCATCAAAATCAAGGATGAAAACAAGTGCAGGGGAGATGAGGCACCGGAAAAGCAAAGCGATGCATCGGTTCCTTACTCCCTGGTGAGGTGATGTGTTGGTTCCTTACTGCCAGGGGAGGTGATGCGTCAGTTCCTTACTGCAGTGCAGGGGAGGTGATGCAGCAGTTCCTTACTGTCTGGTGCGGTGATGCATCAGTTCCTTTCTGTCAGGGGATGTGATGCATCGATCTCTGGACACATGACCTCGGTTCCGTACTGCTGGGCAACGTCGATGAAGAACTTGGTGTCCAGGGACGATGCGTCCAAAATCCAGACGCGTTGTGTTGATGCGGCAGAACAGGCATTGCGTCAATTTCACAGCCACGAAGCAGGTGGCATGTCGATTTCTTCAACCGTACAGCAGGGTCTGCTTCGGAGTCCAAAGCATGCGCCATGGATGTTGGTGACATGGTGCTTGGGACTCGGTTTGTGGCAATCCTTCGGCAGCACAGCGGCGATGTGTTGGTTTTTCAACTGCACGGCGGTGCTGCGTCAGAAAAGCTGGGAGTCAATGCACGGATTTTCTTCTCAGATTTATCAGATTCTTCTTCCAAGGGCCCATGGACTGGATTTGGCACCACTTGGCACATCAGGGCTCTCAGTAGAAGAGCCCAGACACTGGTAGGTGAAGTCTTTGATGGCCCTGAGACTTCTTAACTGGAGGCAAGCATGCACAAGCCCTTGGAGAACCTTGGAAATCATGATTTAGAAAGCAAAGTCCAGCCCTTTCACTCCCAGGACAGAAGCAGCAGGACAGCACAACAAAGCTAAATAGTGCCAGTCCCTCCTACAGCATCCAATTCTTCTTCCTGGCAGAATATCCTCTTAGTCCAGAAGTGTTCTGAAGTTATGGTGTCACAGCTCCAGTACTTATACCAGTTTCTGCCTTTGAAGTAGGCAAACTTCAAAGTAAAGTCTCTGTAATGCACAAGACCTTGCCTTTCCCTGACCTGCCTCCAGACACACTACAGGGTGTGGAGACAGCTTTGTGTGAGGACAGGTACAGCCCTATTCAGGTGTCAGTGACAACTCCTCCCACCACTCTAGCTCAGGAAGACCCATCAGCCAGGTGATGGGCCATCAGGATATGCAGGGCACACCTCAGCTCCCTTTGTGTGACTGTCCAGAGTGAATGAACAAACAGCCCAACTGTCACCCTCCTTTAGACGTGGATTCCACAGGCAGGCAGAGGCACAAAATGGCAAAGCAAGAAAATGCCCACTTTCTAAAACCAACTTCACTATAAGATTTCTTTTTTTACATTGTGAGTCCAGGGACCCCAAACTCCAAATGTCTATCTCTTCACAATTTTAAGGTACAATTGTAAGAGGTTAGCAGTATTTCAATGTCAGGACATGTAAAACACACCAGTACATGTCCGACCGTTTAAATACACTGGACCCTGCCCATGGGGCTACCTTGGGCCTACCTTAGGGGTGCCTTACATGTAGTAAGAGGGTAGGTTTGGGCCTGGCAAGTGGGTGCACTTGCCAGGTCGACAGGGCAGTTTAAAACTGCACTCACAGACACTGCAATGGCAGGCCTGAGACAAGTTTGCAGGGCTACTCCTGTGGGTGGCACAATCAGTACTACAGGCCCACCAGTAGCATCTGATTTACAGGCACTGGGCACACCGGGTGCACTTTACTAGGGACTTACTAGTAAATCAAATATGGCAATCAAAGACAAACCAAATACAGATACATTTTACACAGGGAACACTTGCACTTTAGCACTGGTCAGCAGTGGTAAAGCGCCCAGAGTCCTAAAACCAGCAAAAGAGAAATGCAGCACAAACGTAAAGACAGGAGGTCAGAAGCAGAAAAAGACTGGGGAAAGACATGCCAAAGATGCCAGGCTTAACACTTATCATTCCTGGACCAGGGCTATGATAGAGAATAACTAGACAGCTATTTCTCCTAAAAAAGGTATGCAGTTCAATCCGTCTTAAGAAGCTTTATTTATAGGCTTTCTTTATTCTGCTTCTTATAAATTGTAGTATAGCGCTTAGAAGTAGTGATAGGGTGTTAGAATCCTAGGATTGTACTAACCATGTTAAGACTGTTCATTTTTAGTGTTTCCGGTTTTCAGGTAAAATCAAAACTAACTGTTAAAACACCCCCAAAGCGAATATGTTTTGTCAGGAGAAACTGGAAAACACCAGATTTTGCTGCATTTTTACTGTTTTGGTGCCCTCTGGATTCAAAGTAGTGGAAGCGCAATCTCTACTTCTAAGCACTTTTCTGTGACGGATGCTCCTGCTATGACCCTTTTGGGCCATGGTAAGCCAATCAATATGCCCTTTTGAACATCCGCTAGGCCCTAGGTCTCCCTGGGCCACTCCCATTTTGGAAGCATGGCATTTCTCATATAAATTCAGTACACTGCTGTGTAGTGACCAGCACATTCATTTCTGAACTATGTGCAGGGCCTCAGTCCAGCAGAAGAGGCACCACCATGATGTCATCCTCTTTCACTGAGAGTGGGACGGTGCTTTGCTTTCGGAAAGCTCAGGTATCAAGATTGTGACAACAAAGATCACTGTGCAAACGATGCCTCTACAATAAATGTCTTCACATAAGGCACAGTAACTAACACTTTTGTCTCAGATTTATACAGTGATGGTCCTCTAGAAGGTGCATCCCCTCACACAAAAGGACAAGGACCATTTAATCAACATCTTCACCAACAAAGAACTGGCTCAGAAGAAGTCTGTGTGCTGGTGTTGCTGAAACTGAGCTGGTATATTGCATACATTAAATCTGAAAATCTACGAGTTAGTGTGTGAATTGCAGTCAGTTTAGCTTAGAAACATGAAAAGATAGTCACTGTTCTGTGTTTCCAGGCCTGTGCTGCAGGTAACACAATTTGAACAAAAATATGAGTTGGCATGCTGAATTAAAACATGTACATGATACAGACCAAGCACCATCAAGTTTTTATTTCATTTGCCACCAAGTCGAAATGAAGCTTGGAACCTCTGGTGCTAAAAGACGACCTAGAACTTAAAGTAAAGTCTTGCACATGCCAGTAAGGATCACAGTGCTCATAATGCTTTGATATAAACAAAGGCCTATAAGCCTGGTAAAAATCAGTTCTTAGCAGTTCTCATGCTTGCTTCCAAATAAACACAAAATCCCATTATGATAATATACAGCAAAACTATGACTGGATCAATCAGTACTACCACATTTATTAAGCAATTTCTTGATATCTTGAGACAAAGACCAGGACAGTATGATAACGTTAGCAATAACAGAGCACTCCATAATATATATTTCAAGTCCCAAGTAGAAAATCTTCATTGATTCAGTCTTTGTAAGTTGTCTGAAGAATAGCTCAGCAGGGAGTTGTGTTAAATGTTTAACATGAACCTTTTGTTTGCTGCAACCAAATCTTACTGGGTGCAAATATATCCCCATCCATGTGCATCTTTGACATAGTGTAGCATAGACTGCTGAAAAGAGGAGTTTGAATGTTGGGAAATGATACAATCAGGAAGATGGAGGAAATAATGAAAACTTGTAAAAGCAAATATGTATAGAAAAGGTACAGAGAACAGAATTAAGAGCAAGAAGGAAGAATTATTAATAAGCAGGAAGGAGGGAAGGATTGAAATAAAAGCCAAATTCTTCATAAGCACCGGAAAAGACCATGTCCATGATTTTTAACAGTGCGAAACAGAATAAACACTGATAACCAAGGAATTTTACATTTTTTGAAAACATTGGAAAACACTGAACAACCCTATGAGAATTCACAACAAATAGAAACCGAAAACAGCAAAGCCTTTTCATATTGTGTTCGCTGCCATGTCATGCATTGCCAAATTTATTTTCTCATTCTGTGTTGTTACCATTCATATTTTATGCACTAGACTTGGGTTTTAGAAAATGTGCATTTTAAAGTTTTACTTCGTGATTGTTAGTGCTACTTTAGTGTGCTATTCATTAATGAAAGATAGTTTTGCTTAGTGGGTTGTGTATGAGTCATAGTTCAACTGGATTTCTACTTTGTTTTGGTGCATTGAACTGAGTAAAACTCTCAGGTAATACAGCACGAACAACACTTCTATCAGTAAAGCAAGAATAGCATGGCTCATCATGAAAATCCCATATACAATCATATAGGGCCTGTGTACTTCAAAGTCGACAGCATTTGATTCCCATTATGGATACTGGGATCATCATCAGGACTCAAAGAATTGTAAGCCCAAGGCAGAGAAAATCAAGTAGAAGGCAAGTGCACTGATAGAGGCGCCAGGCTTCATGAATTATAAGTTCCGTCAGAGGGACAGTGGGAGGGAGTTGGGGTGGGCCCATACTGACGCGTGTTGGTCATGCTTTATTACCGGAGTGTATCACTTCAAAAAGAGAGCTTGAAGCAAGTTTTCATGCACCCACATTCACTGCACCACCACATGTTTTCTTCAAAAAAATAATGTGTTTGTTAATTTTTCTAAATCTATTAAATTGCTATTGGGTACTTTGTACTGTACAGATTAGTACTATGGACCATTGTTTACTATAATATAGTATTACCCCAGGTCCCCAGTGATCCTTGGGTCTCCCTTGTTAAATAGTACTACCTTGCACTGAGTCCTGGCACCAGGGGGCTAGAAACCCAACACCTGAGGCTCTGGGGGAGCCCACCAGATCATGATAAAAGTATAATGAAAACAAGATTCTAATGGTGGTAAAGTGTGACAAGAATGTTTGTGCATATTTATTGTGTGGAGTCTTAGTGTGGTGATGCGTTCTGTAGTTTTTTTGTGTTGCTGTGTTGTTGTGTTGTTGTGCTGTAATATTGCATTGTGCTGTTGTTGTGCTTTACGTGGGTCCCAGGGCTACATTACATCAAACTGGGAGAGCTGTAGCATTTTCTGCAGATTTATGGATTTGTTGCATTTGCAACTTAATCCATCATCTGCTGCATAAGCTGCACATATTAGCAAAAACAAAATTTGTTTTCTAGTGATATCAGCTCGAAATTTACTGAAAGCATGGTGACACGTCTTGCAGCACAGTGGAAGGCACTAGGCCTGGGTGAATGTTAATTACACCAGAGTAACTGCCATAATTTTGGTAATTTTGCATAACAAAATGTGGTTGAAATTACAGAGATTACGTCATTTGAACACATTGTGTAATTTCAGTGAGAAAATGTAATGCAAGATGTATCTTTCAGGTAATGTTTGAATGTGAGCTGCATTTTAGTTAGATTGTTTACCTGAGCGTACCGTTCTGCTAAGTTTTGGGCACAAAACTACAAATCCAAACGCAAGCGCTAGTGTTTTGAATGACAGTGGCAGTTCCTTTAATATTGTGTCAGGTAGATTTCTTTACCAGAGTGAACTGTTTGGCTAATTTTTTTGCATAAAACTAGGAATCTGAACTAGAATGACAGTGTTTTGAATGTGAGCGACTAGAAATCAACTTAAGTTAAAATTACATTTTCAAGTCGAATTTTTGCCTCAATGTACCGTTCAGGTAATTGTTTGAGTGTAAGATGCATTTTGCTTAATTATGTGTAATATACCATAATTTTGCAGTAATTTTGCTTAATTACGCTACAACAAGTTATGTGAGTTTCATACACCCCTACGAATGGTCATCTTTCAGTTGTTTATTACTGTATTTGGTTGTTATACTGGTACTAATGAGGTAAAATCTTTGCCCAGATAATGTAATGAAGTATAAAAACACAAAATAATGAAGAAATACAATCACAAAATGTGCCACATTACGCTGTTAACTTGCCTTTTCTGCAAAATATTGTCAACTATGTTACATTATTAAGTCCTCCCTTGACGCATAATTCTAGAAGCCCTGGTAAAGACTCAGGGGCCGATTCCGATCTCGGCCGGTAGCGCACCGAACGGATTCGGCTTAACCGGATCCGATTCGGAGCCCTCTTTTCCGACCGATTCGAACGCGCGTCCGGCCGAGCGAGTACGATGCGAGCGCACGCGAAATCGCCGACCGACTCGTTCACGGGTCCGAACCGCACTGACCGACTCGCTCGGACTCGACTCGCACCGCGCGATGGAGACGTTCCCCGGCCGGGCAAGTACGATGCGTGTCTTGAGCAGTCCGACCGACCCGCACGGTCCGGCTCGAAACAGCTGTCGGAGCCGGACTTTGGGGGTCCGTGTCGGACACCCCTGTACGCGTAGCCACGCGAGTCACACACAGGGGGGACCCTGTGCGTGTGCGGCGCGAACCGCATCGACGCGAACCCGCTGTAGGGGGCGCCCTCGTTCGCCTCGCACCCATTGAGTCAATGGGAGCCCGCGTACGCGTTGTACGACCGGCTCCCATTGACTTCAATGGGAGTCTGACCGAATCGAGTCCGATAGCATGCGTGCGCATCGTACTCGTTCGGTCGGACTGCTAGAGTCCGATTCGGTCGGAAATCTCTCCGGGTCCGGCTCGGTCGGGGAGATTTCCGGCCTGAATCGGAATCGGCCCCTCAGTCTCTGCCACAGTTTTGGGCTGAATGGTTTCTTAAGTAGTTGAGGAGCCTGAGCAGCGCTATTTTACCACCTTAGAATGTGGTAAATGGTTGCTTGCCACAGGAACTTTCAAGGCCTGCGCTATTTTTGGCTGGAAATGTAGCAGCCAAAATATATAATAGTAAGCAGTAGGCCATAGCGTCCACAAAGCAACATAACACAACAGTTAAAACAGAACATGGCATATCAAGGTAAAATAGCAAAACAGAACACAACACATGAACTGCACTACAACATAAAATCACTCTGCAATAAGGCAGCAGCACAGAAAACAACACCTCTCCACCATAGCAAAATTTCATGCAGAAAATGCGCACAACCATTCTATCACATATTATTACCACATTAAGGGGCATATTTACTAAGAAGGGATGGAGTACGGCGTTAGCCTTCCTGGCTTAGCGCCGCACTCCGCCACTTCTGAAATGCAGGGCTGCACCATATTTACAACAATATGGTGCAGCCCTGTGTTTCCCTCTGCGCTAGCGCTAAATTGAGCAGCCTAGGGCCAACGCAGACTCCCTTGCACCATAGTGCAAGGGTGTCTAAACGCAGATACTCTTGCACCATAGTGCAAGGGTGTCTGCGTTGAGGGGAAGATTGTTTATGTGAAGGAAGGTCTCCCTTCCTGCACATAAACAATCTTTAAATGGCATTTTGTAACTTCTATGTGTGCTGCTTAATACAGATCACATCAAAATTGCAAAACGTCATTTTTTTTAAATGATTGTTTATGTGCAGGAAGGAACACCTTCCTGCACATAAACAGTCAATGGTGTTTTGCTGTTTCTATGTGTACTGCACAACGCAGCACACATGGAAACAGCTAAAACAAAGTGAAATTAAACATTTCTCCTAGTTTCGCCAGGTTAAGACCATGTTTTTCCTGGCCTTAATTTTGGCGCTGCCTCCTATTTACGCCTCCCTTGTAAATAGGGGGCAGCGTCAAAATCGATGGGTGTTGAGGTGGAACGCCCACCGCAACACCCATTGCCCACCCCTTTTACGCTAAGTGTAGCGTGAAAGGGGGCCTTATTTACAAGGCAGGGTTAAGCCACGTTGTAAAAAAGGCGAAGCCCCTATCGCCAATACAATGTCCTGAAAAGTGACTTTGTGGTGGCGATAGGGGCTTGTAAATATGCCCCTTAGAACCCTGTTTTCGTGGTAAACGTTATTTGAAGAAAGAAATGCTTTAACGAACCACCAAGGACAGAAAATAGCACCAGTCAAAATGTTTTGTGACCCGGCATCAAATGTTTATTTAGATACATGTCTTGGGTAAATAACAGTAACTGTGCACACCGAAGCTTTCTAGGTTTTATTTTAAATATGGTATTTTCTTCTTTGCAGCGCAACAGACAATGGACATAAACTCGCCAAACCAGTCCTTGTGCAGGCCAATAAAGCAGGCCCCTTTATTTGTTCCATTCCAAGGTCATTAAGGGGAGCATGTAAATACCTTTGAAACTACAATACAATTACAGAGATCTAAACATGGAACAGATGCACAATTGTACCTTGGGGTGGCTGCATTAGGAGCACAAGACTGCTTTCTAACAACTGTCTCAATTATAGCTTCACCTGCTCGCTAAACCGCACCTGAGCACGGGTGGCAGACAACGGAATACTACAGGTTTTCTTTGTCTCCATTGGTGCCCGTTCCCCAACCTTGACGGAGTCGTTTTCTTTATTAAAATAATAATGAACTCACCAAGTTTAAGAGATAAATGTGAACGCATTTCTTAGCAAATACATGTATGTAAGATAATACAGAATACTTTACAAGCAGCCATAGTGAAATCAGGACATTGAAAATCTCCAGTGAAAGGGAGACATACAGATATGTCACACTGTCACCAAGTGCTGTGCCAGCAAATTGCTTCTGAACACCAAACATGACGTGATCAACAGAAGGTAGATTTGCACGGTTTTCTTTCATTTTCCAGCTGCCCAGTTAGGCAACGCTTATCCTTTACAAAGTGCCACTTCTAGCAAAATAAAATGCATTGCTTCAGATAGAATTCATAAAGTGACGTTTTGAGAATGTCTCCTATTTCAAGTCGTCTCGATGCACAATATCTTACATTTTGGGATGTGTACATAGGAATGAATGATGGGCGAATGGATGGTAGATAGACACAAAGGTCTCACTTTCGTCCTTAATGGAGAGCTATTGAAGCCTGCCTCTGCTAAGGTTTCGTTATCCCATGCAAGTCACACATTACAAGCTCAGAGTGGAGATGGGGAGCCAACCAATTACAAGGTTTATTCAATGTCACCTTCCTTCCCTCCACCAGTCTACCAAATTCCTTCTGTTTCAGGATATGGTGGCTAAACTTGGGCCAAATTCAGATCGGGCTTAGCAACAAGGAATGACAGAGGTAGGGTGACTGTGGATTCTGCCAATTCTAAACTAGTGGTAGTCACCTTTATCCTGCTACACAGACCAATGTAGGGTTTACCAGCTACAGGTTCTGACAGATATATCTGCAAGGGTGACAGGCATAATAAGAAGGGGGTGCTAGCACCACCACGCCGAAGTCAACCCAAGCCCACCATAGATTTTGCTATGGCCAGCCCACCACTGTCATTTAGAAGAAAAACCACAGCCGAACATGGAGTGAGCTCACGAAGACATTGCTGGTATTTCAAAGAGGTGGAGGTGACACGTCTAAATGATGGCCAAGGAACCAAACAGAAAATCCTTCCGTTTAACAGTCAGTGAGGTTGTGATTGAGATCATAGCTATTTTGAGCGAGCCCACATACCTTCCCGATTGCATTGTTTATGACCTCATACATGACATCATAAATGTCATCGTTGATGAGATGTCACTGATGACATCATGAAAACATAACTAAAGATGTGATTAATCATCATAGCTAGAACCACTGAGGTCCTATTGTATATGATTTGAAATGGAGATGTAGGAATGAACTTTTCAGAGGTCAGTATTAGATGTATTTGCATTTTGCAAGTGTTTTTCAACGAGATAAAGGAAGTAGGATTACTCATAGCTACAATGTGTCCTATGTTATGGCAATTAATAGATGCATTCAATATAGCATTCAATATAGCATTTAGGAGAATTGATGCAATGTTAAAGAGTAATCAGTATCATTAGAATATAAAAGTCACTGAAATGGCTATTCAATGATAATATTCTCTCATTTTACATTGGTTGCAATATCCAAGAAGATTTTGGAAATACGAAGGAAGAATAAAAAAATATTGTGTCACTTTTAATGAATGTCTAAGCACATGTTAGGCATAAGATGACACCACTTGGAATGTAAGGCACTTAACTAAGATAACATTTTACAGTTTTACAAAGCCAAGACTTTTTGTTTGAATATACACTGAAAGAGTGGACATTGGATCAGTCCCATTCTGGTTTTGACTTATTTGGGTCATTATTCTGCCATTGCTTTGACAGTGTCATTCAAATCTTGGAATAGCCCTGAGGAGTATTTCTATCTCAAAATAGCTCCTAGGTGCATTATACCGCTTCATAGAGAACGTTACCCTTGCAATGCATGTGGTGTCTGACTTCTGTGGCAGAGAGATGGCCCAACGGAAAAATAAGCTCCCTGTGAAAATCAGAATGCTCTATTTTTTAACTGGAGATCGGACCCAACAGTCCAGATATACACATATTCTTAAACATTAATTTCTCAAAAACTACTGAACGGATTTACACCAAATCACAAAACACCCAATCTGAAACCAAATCTAGGTTCCTGCTAAATTTGTTGTAATTCCTTTTAGCAGTTTTTGTGAATACTATTCTGACAAAAGTATTTGAAAAATGCATGAGGATTTTGCGTTTTGGGACTCCCTTTTTTTCTCAGCCCCAACTTGACATATCCCCCTGAAACTTTCCATGTCCAAACTAAGCAAAAAAGAGCACATTTGGCGAAAGTTTTGTGAAGTTTCGTCAAATGGAGCCAAATTTAAAAGCAAAACAAAAAAGGCATTTCCTATGGAAATGCTGAAGCAACTATAACTACCCAGTGGCAAGTGGCAAGTGCCACTGTGTAGTACTTGCATGTGTGTGTGTGTGTATATATATATATATATATATATATATATATATATAAGTATTATTGGAGGAGAACACTGTGAAAGTCGAGCAATAGCACTTTAACAAAGCCATACTGGTTATTCATTTAAGGGTTGACCAAAGACATTAAACCAGCTAACTCAGATGCATTGTTTTTAGTATAAAATCTTTGCAAATGATTGAATAACGTATTTAAGTCAAAAACAGTGATGAAACACGCTGTTTAGAATTTACTTGTTTTAAATATTGCCTTTTAAAATGCACTTGCATGACAAGGTAAAGAGTTAGCATTATGTTTAAAACATTACAAAATGGCCCCCATGTTTTGTATTCCAGAGGCTGAGACGTGCAATGGGAGAGTCCTTTGTTTGTTTTTATGTATGTATTAAAATGTATTTAATGTTTTAAAAAAATGGCAATCTGCATCGTGATCAAGGCTGCTTGACAGCCGGAACGCGTGGATGCCATCGCTCAGAAAATAAAAAGTTGAGCAGCTATAATCGCTTGGAGTGCTTTGCTGATTTTCCTTGGAAGTCTAGAATTGCTGTTTTTGTACGTAAAAGACGCGGCGGGTGTCTCATAGCTAGCACCCTTGGCGTTCTGAAGCACGCCAGCTAACCGACCAACAAAGACGAAAGGAGAAAGGAGACAGGCGTGCCCCCCGTGAACCCGCAGAAAACAGCCCAAATAGTGACGGATTCATAGGCGAGGAGTCGCGGGACCAGACTCGGAGGACTCCGGTCGTTGTTGAGGTACTCGCATTGTGTGGAACTGAAAAACTGTAAAGAGAGGTGGGAGCGGGAGCCAAGTAAACAACGTGACGAGCTCTCCTGTATGAAGGGAAGGGGAGAGCAGAAAAGTTACGTGGATACGAGTGAAAACTGACAACAAAAATACAATGAGCGATGATGAATGCTCAGCAAGGGAGCAGGAAGCTCTTAAGCTTTTCGAGGAAACGAGAACCGTTACAAGTACGGAGAGAGGGGAACATGTGTCTTCAACTGGCAATGAAGTAGGTAAACTTTTGCATGAGTACGAAAAGTTGAAAAAACGTGAAATTTCTCGATGGTGGGAAGTGGCATCATTAAAACAATATATACAAGTGGGGAGGATCCCAAGAGGCCTGCGCATTATGATATCACCTGCGTATGAGAACCCTAACCCAGAGCTTCTGTGCGAATGGGCAGAGAACAGTGCCAATAGCTCCATGAATATGGTGAAGATGCTAACAAAGTATGCAAAAATTGAAAGAAAGGAAGTGGTAATCAAAATTAAGGAACTTGCCACCATTTTGGAAAAGAATGCTGATCAGACCAGAATAAATAAATTTAAAGGAGATTTAAAAAATAGACGGGACAAGTATGAAAAAAGAATAAAGGATAGAAAGGCAACAAAATTTGTGCGTGATCGCCTGGATTATGAAAATGGCCGCATTTACACTTTCGCTAAGAGATTCAACCCAGTACGGAGACAAAATGTTCAAAGGGGAAGTACATTACAGCAAGATGCTTCACAGAGTGAAGTTAGCTCTGATAAAGGATCTGAAGTTGACCAGGAGGATACTACAAGAAGAGGGGCAGTAAATACCAGGTTGAATGTAACTGAAGAATTAAGTTTTTTACAACTGGATCAAATGACCGACCATCAGGCAACGAGAGGTCGGGGGAGGGGCAGAGGACGAGGAGGACGAGGAAGAGGAGACAGCGGAGAGGGGGTGAAGGATACCGCAGAAGCTGTAGGAGGGCCAACAAACAGGTCAATGCGCTCCAATGTCAAGCAAGTATCAAAGAAAGGACCCCAAGCAATACGATAATTAATCTGAGCAATACCGAGTTATCAGAAGAGGATAGACTAGTCTTGGAGCTAGGCCTCTCGTATTGCGGAAATAAAAAATTTGACTATGCTAAATGCAGGATGGATTTGTATAAATTCGTCCGAAAACTTAAGCTGTCTAAACTACATAAAAACCTCAAAAAGAGTCCAATACCCCGAACTGAGGAGTCTCAGACCGAGAGTAATGCTTTAACGGTAATGGACATACCTACATTAGAGGAACTGTGAGCATTACAGAATGAGAATGTGGAACCTGATGTGAGCGGAGTAGAGAATCGATTAAATTCTAATGATATTTGAATTCCACAGTTAGTGGACTCCGACCGAACCCCTTTTCGTCCTAAATCACGCTATATTCCCCAAATGCCTAGGGATAATTTGGATGTTTTCTCGGAAAATGTAAGTGCTGATCTGAGACGTCTGTACCAACAAACAAGCAAACAAGAACGGAGGATGAATTACAAGGATGCTCCAATCCGTAGAGTTGTAACAAAGTTGAAACAAAATGAGGATACCCTGGTGAAGCCCTCAGACAAGGGGGGCAATGTTGTGCTCTGGGGCCGGGACCTATACTGCAAAGAAGCCTTGAAGCAATTAAATAACGTTGAGTGCTACAAAAAAGTAACTAGGCTGGAATATGAGGAAGTGAATGATGGTTTCCTTGAAAGGCTGGAAAACTGGTACAAAGAACTATTGAGCTGGGATGAATTCAAGTTCATTAAGCAGGAGCATCCAATTATTCCAGCCTTTTATATGTTGCCGAAAGTGCACAAGGATGGAAAAGAACCATCAGGAAGACCCATCATTTCATTGTGTGGAAGTATATTTGAGAATGCCTCCAGGTACATTGACTTTTTCTTGAATCCTATTGTTAAGACTCTAACTTCATACATTAGAGATTCAGCAGACTTTTTAAGACATATTTATGATGTGCAATGGGGTAAAGATATGGTATTATTGACATTGGACATAACCACATTGTATACAAGTATACGACATACAGACGGATTAAGGGCCACGGAATACTTTCTAAGAACAAGACCTATGAGATTCATGCGACATAGTAACATGATCTCAGAAATGATGAACTGGTGTTTGACAAAAAATATTTTCTTGTTTGGGTCTGATCTTTACCAGCAGGAACAAGGGACAGCCATGGGCACCTGCTTTGCCCCCAGTTATGCCAATCTCCATCTAGGCTGGTGGGAGGAGCAGGTGCTCAGGGGCCCCAGGCTGGAACATTGGATGGAAAACATACTGGTTTGGGTCAGGTTTATTGACGATATTTTTGTGCTGTGGCAGGGCACTACTGAAAATATTGATTTATTTATTGATGACCTGAACATCAATAGTTTAAATCTGAAATTTGTGGGCCAGTACAGTAAGGTATCTATTGACTTCTTGGATGTCAGGGTAGCCGCTAAAGGGGAAAAACTTGAATCAACAATTTTTCGGAAGTGAACAGCGGGGAACACCCTTTTACATGCGGATAGTGCCCACCCTGTACCACTCATCCGGAGTATACCCTTCGGAGAGTTCTTCAGGGCAAGAAGAACATGTAGTAACTTATCTGAGTATGAGAAAATCGAAGATGAAATGATAAATCGTTTTACTCAGAGAGGTTACTCACAGGAAGTAATATTGAAAGCATCAAGAAAGGCGAGGAACCTAAGCAGGGACTTTTTGAGCCATCCAGAACACAGATTAAAAAGAAAAAGCAGAAGGACATGGCTTACATTGAAGTATGGCTTTAGAAAGTGCTTTAAATGTAAAGCCTGTAAAAACGGAGAGAATATAGTGAATTTTAAGACATCTTTCAATAGAACACTGAGAGTAAGAGGCCATTTAACATGCAAATCCAGCTATGTAGTGTACATACTGAAGTGTCCGTGCGAAAAGGTCTATGTAGGGAGCACCACTTTGCCCGCACACAAAAGAATTTTACAACACAGACGGGCAATTGTTAATAATGATAGATCCTACCCTGTCGCACGGCATTTTGAGAGAGAACACAATAGTGATCCTGATAAAATGAGGTACAGCTGTATAGCTGAGGTTCCCAAGAAGAGAAGGGGAGGCAACAGAGAAAAAGAACTCTGCAAATTAGAAACCTACTTCATACTAGAAATGGACAGCAAGGAGCCCAATGGGCTGAATATTGATGAAGACTTGTTTACCTGTTTATAATAATGAGGAATAAGCTGAGCTGAGAATTCAAAAGATCTGTTTTTTTAAATTAAGAATAATTAAAGAATTGAGGAGAAGGACAGAGGACACATGCACTTTATAGCTTGCACTTTAGGTCTCAAACCCTAGCACTTTAATAATTTTTAATTGTGTTTTTAAGAATAGTTTAGTTTTGTGTATAATGTATATGAATTTTAATATACAGAAAAACTAAAATAATGCTTTTTTTAAAGAAAAAATATAATATTAAAAAATGTATAAAAAAGCAATTGAAAAAGAAAAATTAAAGCACTTGCACTTTACAAAGTATTTTTGTAGGAGAACACTGTGAAAGTCGAGCACTATGCACTTTAACAAAGCCGTACTGGTTATTCATTTAAGGGTTGACCAAAGATATTAAACCAGCTAACTCAGTTGCATTGATTTGAGTATAAAAGCTTTGCAAATGATTGAATAACGTATTCAAGTCAAAAACAGTGATGAAATACGCTATTTAGAACTTACTTGTTTTTATCATTGCCTTTTAAAATGCACTTGCATGACAAGGTAAAGAGTTAGCATTGTGTTTTAAACATTACAAAATGGCCCCGTGTATTGTGTTCCAGAGGCTGAGACGTGCAATGGGAGAGTCCTTTGTTTGTTTTTATGTATGTATTGAAATGTATTTAATGTTTAAAAAAATGTCGATCTGCATCGTGATCAAGGCTGCTTGACAGCCGGAACGCGTGAATGCCATCGCTCAGGAAATAAAAAGTTGAGCAGTTATAATCGCTTGGAGTGCTTTGTTGATTTTTCTTGGAAGTGGAGAATTGCTGATTTTATATATATATATATATATACATATATACATACATATATATATCAATAATCTTTTGCCGCTTGACTTCATTCCCCATCTCCGAAATGTTTAAAGCAGGCGCGGACCACGTTTTTGTGCAACAGTTCGTTTATTAACTTTCCTTTAGTCGGCCATGACGCGTTTCGGTCCCTCCTGGACCTTGATCACATGACAACGCTCCTCGACTTCAGCTACCATTTTATACTTTTTAAAGTGCCAGTGCATAGTGCAAAAAATATATATATATATATTCACTGAAAAAACCATAGGTTTCAGACACGTTATAGTTACAAATTAGCATTTAAAAAACCTTTAAAATTCACTGAAAAAACCATAGGTTTTAGGGACAGTTATAGTTAGTTGGACATTTCACTCGTACAAAACCATAGAAATTCCCCCGTTATAGTTGGTTCAGCTAACTATAACTCGCGCCCCGCAATGCACTGCTGATGACGTCACATATTACATCACTCATGACATGGTCAGTGACATCACTGATGACATCACTGATGACATCTCAAATGACATCACTGATGACATCACTGATGACATCATCCAGTGACTGTGTGTTTCTGTAAAGTTTAAATATGTTTAATATATATAGGAAAAGGCGTATTGAAGAATGAGTGGGTGTATAAGTGTCTGAATGGATGATTTAGTACGTGCGTGACTGACTCTATAAGTGAGTGATTTAACGTATCTTACTGAATGCATGGGTTAGTGACTAAACTGGGTGAATGTCTGTATCCGTCTGTCTGTTGCTGTGTAAGTGGCTGCATGTGATTTGTGAATAGCTACATGAGTGTCTATATGAGTTATTGAATGCTTGTCTGAGTATCTGTATGGGTGCCTGAGTGTTTGTGTGGGTGGGGTGTGTGCGACTCTGTGCATAGATGTGTGAGTGGGTGATTCACTGGGTGGATGATTTCAAGAGTGCATCTGTGATGGACTGCTATGGGTGGGTGAGTGTGTGTATGAGTGTGTTAGTGAGTGAATGTATGTCCCAGTGGTACATGTGTGAGTAACTACATATGTGAAAGGCAGTATATATGTGTGTTGGAGTATATAAATAGCTATAAGTGAGAGTGATGTGATTGTGATAGTGGCTGTATGGATGAGTGTGTGCTTGTATCAGTGATTGTATAAGAGCGTAAGAATGTGCTAGTATTTGTATGAATAAGTGAGCTGGTGTGTGTATAACTGTATAGGTGAGTAAATGGGTAGTGTGTTTAATTATTTGCATGACTGACTAGGTGTGTGAGTACCTCTATGGATGAGTGGCGGTGTTTGAGTGTCTATATAGGAGTATGAGTGCATATGATAGTCCTGTACTGAGTGACCGTAAGTATGAGTGACTGTACGGGTGAGTGAATGGATGTGTGTGTGTAGACCTAAGAATCAGTGAGTGGGTATGTAGTTATTGGTGTTGGAGTGTCTATGGTTTTGAGAATGGCAGTCTGTAATTTAAAGTGGGTGTATCAAAGGTTATATTAGGGTGTGAGAAGATGCATGAAATTATCACATGGATGATGTCATCAGTGATGTCATTTGAGATGTCATCAGTGATGTCATCAGTGATGTCACTGACCATGTCATGAGTGATGTAAAATGTGACGTCATCAGCAGTGCATTGCGGGGCGCGAGTTATAGTTAGCTGAACTAACTATAACGGGGGAATTTCTACGGGTTTTGTACGAGTGCAATGTCCAACTAACTATAACTGTCCCTAAAACCTATGGTTTTTTCAGTGAATTTCAAAGGTTTTTTAAATGCTAATTTGTAACTATAACGTGTCTGAAACCTATGGTTTTTTCAGTGAATTTCAAAGGTTTTTTAAATGCTAATTTGTAACTATAACGTGTCTGAAACCTATGGTTTTTTCAGTGAATTTCAAAGGTTTTTTAAATGCTAATTTCTAACTATAACGTGCCTGAAACCTACGGTTTTTTCAGTGAATTTCAAAGGTTTTGTAAATGACAATTTTTAAATGTATTAATTGTTATATTAATTTTTTTCATACTGATTTACTACATTTTTAGAAACAATTTTTTTTACATATTTTATTTGTCAAATTACATTGTAATTACATTATACATTACATTACAAAAAATACTTTCTCAGAATGAATTACTTTAGTTTAAATACTTTGCAGATAGGCAATAGACTTTTAAGTACAGTAGTTACAGTTGTTGCAATGGGCAACACATTTTCAAACACAATGCAACATTCAGCTCAATGTGAATTTCTAGTTAAATGCAATTAGTTACTTTATGGATTACTTTTGTAACCACAGGACTGGATCCTAGATTCAGTCCTGGTACATCTCCTGTAAACAGTTGAGTAAAAGCGTTTTGGTTACAGTCGTGATTTTTAAGGAATATTATTGTATTTTAAAAGTTGACACTGAAACTTTTTCTCATAGAATCACCAATGTTATCCTATGGAAGGAAATTCACTTAGCAGGTAAAAACTGTTATCGTTACTTTTTCTTACTCAGTGTTGGATCCTGGATCCAGCACTGGTGCATCTCCTGTAAACAGTTGAAAGAATGCGTTTAAGTCATACAGGCGATTTTTAAGGAATATTTGTAGTTTGTGAAAATCAACACTTTGAAACTTTTTGCTGAAAACCAGTCAATGTTAGCCTATGAAGGAAATTCAAGTTACCGGTAAGTACGGTTAAAATTACTTTTGAGGATCAGTACTGGGCTGAAACATGCAGCACTGAGGTCTCTCCTGATAACAGGTGAGTAAATCGGAATTCGTATTTCGGCTGATTTTAGAGGAATATTTTAAAGTTCCAAAACTCCACACTTAGAAGAATTTCCAAGTGAAACCAGTCAATGTTAGCCTATGGAAGGAAATTCAAGTTACTGGTAAGTACGGTTAAAATTACTTTTCAGGACCAGTACTGGGCTGAAAGATGCAGCACTGAGGTCTCTCCTGATAACAGGTGAGTAAATCAGAATTCGGATTTCGGCTGATTTTAGAGGAATATTTGTATGTTTCAAAAATCAACACTTAGAAGAATTTCCAAGTGAAACCAGTCAATGTTAGCCTATGAAGGAAATTCAAGTTACCGGTAAGTACGGTTAAAATTACTTTTCAGGATCAGTACTGGGCTGAAAGATGCAGCACTGAGGTCTCTCCTGATAACAGGTGAGTAAATCGGAATTCGTATTTCGGCTGATTTTAGAGGAATATTTTAAAGTTCCAAAACTCCACACTTAGAAGAATTTCCAAGTGAAACCAGTCAATGTTAGCCTATGAAGGAAATTCAAGTTACCGGTAAGTACGGTTAAAATTACTTTTCAGGATCAGTACTGGGCTGAAAGATGCAGCACTGAGGTCTCTCCTGATAACAGGTGAGTAAATCGGAATTCGTATTTCGGCTGATTTTAGAGGAATATTTTAAAGTTCCAAAACTCCACACTTAGAAGAATTTCCAAGTGAAACCAGTCAATGTTAGCCTATGAAGGAAATTCAAGTTACCGGTAAGTACGGTTAAAATTACTTTTCAGGATCAGTACTGGGCTGAAAGATGCAGCACTGAGGTCTCTCCTGATAACAGGTGAGTAAATCGGAATTCGTATTTCGGCTGATTTTAGAGGAATATTTTAAAGTTCCAAAACTCCACACTTAGAAGAATTTCCAAGTGAAACCAGTCAATGTTAGCCTATGAAGGAAATTCAAATTACCGGTAAGTACGGTTAAAATTACTTTTGAGGATCAGTACTGGGCTGAAAGATGCAGCACTGAGGTCTCTCCTGATAACAGGTGAGTAAATCGGAATTCGTATTTCGGCTGATTTTAGAGGAATATTTTAAAGTTCCAAAACTCCACACTTAGAAGAATTTCCAAGTGAAACCAGTCAATGTTAGCCTATGAAGGAAATTCAAGTTACCGGTAAGTACGGTTAAAATTACTTTTCAGGACCAGTACTGGGCTGAAAGATACAGCACTGAGGTCTCTCCTTATAACAGGTGAGTAAATCGGAATTCCTATTTCGGCTGATTTTAGAGGAATATTTGCACAATGGTGAAGGGAGGGGGCGGGGCCTGAGGTGACATCTTTGCAAACGCGCCCCGTGGCGCGTTTTAAGTTGGGGGATTAAGTTCCCTTGAATCCTGAGGGTCCCTAGGGGCCAACTAGACCACCAGGAACCTCCAATATGCGCCAGGGGCTGCGTTGCAGAGACATGTAGAGAGGCCACACCCCTTTTACACCTTTCTGCAACGCAGCTCTGTGGCGCTTTCTGGATGTACCTGTTGGGCTAGTTGGCCCCCAGGGACCCTCAGGATTGAAGGGGATTTAATTCCCCATCTTAAAACGCGCCACGGGGCCTGTTTGCACACATGTCACCTGAAGCCCCGCCCCTCCCTTCACCACTGTGCAAACGCGCCCCGTGGCGCGTTTTAAGTTGGGGGATTAAGTCCCCTTGAATCCTGAGGGTCCCCGGAGTCCAACTAGCCCACCATATACCTCCAAAAGCGCCACAGAGCTGCGTTGCAGAGAGGTGTAAAAGGGGTGTGGCCTCTCTACACCTCTCTGCAACGCAGCCCCTGGCGCATACTGGAGGTTCCTGGTGGGCTAGTTGGCCCCAGGGACCCCCAGTATTCAAGGGGAATTCGTTCCCCCTCTGCAAACGCGCCAGGGGGCGCGTTTGCAGAGTGGTGAAGGAAGGGGGCGGGGCCTGCGGGCCGATCGTTTAAAAAAAAAAAAAAAAAAATTGTCCCCTGAAGGGGGGCTGTGTGGCCCCCCTTCCTTTTTCCTGTTTTTATGCCCTGGGGACCCCATCCCCCAGGGCCTTACCCCTTTTTTTTAATTTGTAATTTAAAAAAAAAACGGGAAGGGGGCCGCGTGGCCCCCCTTCCCTGGGCCTGTATTGGCCCCGGGGACCCCATCCCCCGGGGCATGGCCTCGTTTTTATTTATATTCTTTGGAGGGGGCTGCGTGGCCCCCTCCTCTGGCCATTTAAGGCCCCGGGGACCCCATCCCCGGGGCCGGCCATTCCGTTTTTTTTTATTTTTATTTATTTATTTTTTTGGGGAGGGGGGCCGCGTGGCCCCCCACTCCCGGGCCACTACTTGCCCCGGGGACCCCATCCCCCGGGGCCTGGCCTCTCGTTGGGGACTGTGGGGGTCCCCAATCCCCCACAGTCCCGCCGGCTCCCGCGTCCCTAGGGTGCCGGCATTGCTTTACACATGGGGAGCAGCTAACATGCTGCTCCCCATGTGTAAAGCAATCGGCTTTGGATATTGGAAGAGAGAGCAGGTTTCCTGCTCTCTCTTCCAATATCCAAAGCAAGTTTGCAATGACAGGACGGGAGCCGCGAGGCTCCCGTCCTGTCATTGCAAGCAGCAGTGTCCCGGGGGTAGGCACCCGGGACACTGCAGGAGCCAGCCCTGGGGGTGGTGGTCCCCAGGGCCATCAAGGGCTCCAGGAGGGGGCCGCGCGGCCCCCCTCCCATTCAGTACACAGCCCCGGGGAGGTGGTGGTCCCGGGGCTCTGGGGTCCGTAACGGACCCCCATATTAAAATGTTTAGTGCCCCGGGGAGGTGGTGGTCCCCGGGGCGTGTGGGGGCTGGAGCCCCCCACACAGGTTTAATAATTTTTTAAAAAGCCCCGGGAGGTGGTGGTCCCGGGGCTGCGGGAGGGCTCAGAGCCCTCCCGCACCATTTTTTAAAAAGCCCCGGGGGTGGCGGTCCCTGGGGCTTGGGGGGCCCTTTGAGGCCCCCACACATTAAATTATCCCCCACCATGCCCCCGGGACTTGGGCCACCGGGGGCCAATTAACATCGAAGCGCGGGAGACCGCGCTTCGATTTTTTTTTTTTCGGCAGGATTCGCGCACCCTGAGCGCATCCTGCCGATTTTTAAAAAAAAAAAAATTTTTTTGTTTTTGCCCAGGGGGTCCTTGTGGGACCCCCTGAGCAAACCTAGGGGTCAGGGTGTTTCTACCCTCCCCTTTGTGCGCTTGCGCACTTGTTTCTGTCCCTCGGTTCTACCGAGGGACAAAATGGCTGCCAACATTTCCTGAATCGGAATGTTGACAGCCAGCTGACAGCCAATTAACATGCAGCTCGTGATCGGGACGGTGCGCGCAGGGTGCGCTCAGGGTGCGCGAATCCTCCGTGCCCATAGATATATATGTACTTTTACTTTTTGATTTTCTCAGCAACTACTGAACGGATTTACACCATTTAACAAAAAGGGTTCTTTCTGAACCAAGAACTACCTCTTTGCCAAATTTGGTGTAATTCCGTTCAGCAGTTCGGGCTGTAGCCGTGTCTAAAGTTTCCTATGGGAAAATGCATGGGGAAAACGCGTTTTGGGACCCCCCTTTTTCTCGGCCCCCGCTTGACGTATCACCCCGAGACTTTCAGGGTAGGAGCGGACCGGAGCGCCCCACGAAGTTTGAAAATTTCGCGAAGATACGTCAACCGGCAAGAGAGTTATTTCAAATAGAATGTCGCGGATTTCCTATGGATAATAGGTTGTAACTATAACTATCTACTGGCGACCGCCAGTAGATAATATATATATATATATATATATATATATATATATATATATATATATATATATATATATATCTACTGGCGGTCGCCAGTAGATAGTTATAGTTAGGACCTATTTTCCATAGGAAATCCGCGACATTCTATTTGAAATAGCTCTTGCGTCGGTTGACGAATCTTCGCGAAATTTTCAAACTTTATGGCCCGCTCCGGTCCGCTCCTACCCTGAAAGTTTCGGGGTGATTCGTCAAGCGGGGGCCGAGAAGAAAGGGGGTCCCAAAACGTGTTTTCCCCATTCATTTTCCCATAGGAAACTTTAGACACGGCTACAGCCCGAACTGCTGAACGGAATTACACAAAATTTGGCAAAGAGGTAGTTCTTGGTTCAGAAAGAACCCTTTTGTTAAATGGTGTAAATCCGTTCAGTAGTTGTGGAGAAATTAAAAAATAAGAGTCAGAAAATCAATTTCCCATAGGAAACTTTATGCAAGGCTACAGCCCGAACTGCTGAACGGAATTACACCAAATTTGGCAAAGAGGTAGTTCTTGGTTCAGAAAGAACCCTTTTGTTAAATGGTGTAAATCCGTTCAGTAGTTGCTGAGAAAATCAAATGTAAAAACACATATATATCTGGGCGGAGCCTAACCACACATGTCATCGTGAGATCTGATTGGCTGTCAGCACTTCATCCTGGAATTGCTGGCAGCCATCTTGGGACCAATATAAATGATAGTACCCCATTGAAATGCATTGTAGTGAATCAAAGATTTTGAGGGTTACCAAAAGGAGAACTATAAAGGGTGATAACAGACTTTAGTTACATTAGAATTCATTTGTTGATGGTACCATACTAATTTCAGGAATTGTGGTGTGTTCTAAGGTGATTTTACCATGTGAAAAACCTTCTGCTGGGATATCATGAATCATGTTTGAGAGAAAACTATTTTCACATGCTTGTCCCATACAGTTTTGGAAGGTGCTCCAGAAGCTAAAATGAGAGCATATTTTCTGTAAATTCACATTATCTTTCTCAGTCATGTGAGAATGAAGTCTGACATTCTCAGTAAAACATGTACATCCAACAAGGGCAGAGACTGTCAGTTGATTCCTTTGTGTTCTACTGCAGCTTCCCAGAGTGTTCTAAAGAACAACTAGAGTGCTAACAGCCTTACTTATGACAAAAGTATGGCACACCTGAAGCCATCTTGATTGGAATAAACTGGTAACACTTAAAACATTTAATTTAAAAAGGAACAAAACGATGGGGTTCATCTTGTCATAGAAATTATGGTTAGTGCTCTGGAAAGAAAAATTAGGACATGTTTCAAGTGTGATCTCAAATATCTTCCTGTTATATTTCAACAGGAGCAGCCTGTCAGTTGATGCCTTTGTGTTCTACTGCAGCTTCCCAGAGTGTTCTAAAGAACAACTAGAGTGCTAACAGCCTTACTTATGACAAAAGTATGGCACACCTGAAGCCATCTTGATTGGAATAAACTGGTAACACTTAAAATATTTAATTTAAAAAGGAACAAAATGATGGGGTTCATTTTGTCATAGAAATTATGGTTAGTGCTGTAGAAAGAAAAATTAGGACATGTTTCAAGTGTGATCTCAAATATCTTCCTGTTATATTTCAACAGGAGCAGCCTGTCAGTTGATGCCTTTGTGTTCTACTGCAGCTTCCCAGAGTGTTCTAAAGAACAACTAGAGTGCTAACAGTCTTACTTATGACAAAAGTATGGCACACCTGAAGCCATCTTGATTGGAATAAACTGGTAACACTTAAAACATTTAATTTAAAAAGGAACAAAATGAGGGGGTTCATTTTGCCATAGAAATTATGGTTAGTGCTGTAGAAAGAAAAATTAGGACATGTTTTAAGTGAGATCTCAAATCCTCTTCTATTTCATTAGAAAATTCTGACATGCAGACTGAAACAATTACTTTCAATACCAGCAGTAGACTTCCAGTTAACTCCTTGGTGAGCAGTAGCTTTACTACAGTGATCTAATGAACAACTAGAGTGCTAACATTCTGAATTTATGGCAAATGTGTGACACATCTGAATGCCTTCTTGATGGAATCAAAGTAAAAAACTGAAAGCATTTCCTACTGAGGAGACTGCAGTAAATGAGGAAATTAGGAAACTTCATAACAAAGAAGTCTTCCAAGATGGCCACCAGTGAAAAAAGAGCCCAAATGTAGCACAAATATTACCCAGATGTAGCCCACATATAGCCCAATGACAAAAGTGTGAAAAACACTTTTTATTTTTAGTTTTTTTGCAGTTTTATGTAGTGCAGACTGGTCAGGTATTGGAGCGTTGCATCTTAAAACATGACCCCCTACACTACAAAAACACCACTGCACTACCCTAAACCCTAAAACACTACCCCCAGCACGACCCCCTACACTACACAAGCACCACTGCACTATCCTAAACCATAAAACACTACCCCCAGCATGACCCCCTACACTACACAAACACCACTGCACTACCCTAAACCCTAAAACACTACCCCAACACCACTGCACTAACCTAAATCCTAAAACACTACCCCCAGCACGACCCCCTACACTACCCAAACACCACTGCACTACCCTAAAACATGACCCCCTACACTACACAAACACCACTGCACTACCCTAAACCCTAAAACACTACCCCCAGCATGACCCCCTACACTACACAAGCACCACTGCACTACCCTAAACCCTAAAACACTACCCCCAGCACGACCCCCTACACTACACAAACACCACTGCACTACCTTAAACCCTAAAACACTACCCCCAGCACGACCCCCTACACTACCCAAACACCACTGCACTAACCTAAATCCTAAAACACTACCCCCAGCACGACCCCCTACACTACCCAAACACCACTGCATTACCCTAAAACATGACCCCTACACTACACAAACACCACTGCACTACCCTAAACCCTAAAACACTACCCCCAGCACGACCCCCTACACTGCCCGAACACCACTGCACTGCCCTAAACCCTGAAACACCAGCCCCTGCACGACCCCCTACACTGCCTGAACACCACTGCACTGCCCTAAACCCTGAAACACCAACCCTAGCAGGACCCCCTACACTGCCCGAACACCACTGCACTGCCCTAAACCCTGAAACACCACCCCTTCACGACCCCCTACACTGCCCGAACACCACTGCACTGCCCTAAACCCTGAAACACCACCCCCAGCACGCCCCCTACACTGCCCGAACACCACTGCACTGCCCTAAACCCTGAAACACTACCCCCAGCAAGACCTCCTACACTGCCCGAACACCACTGCACTGCCCTAAACCCTGAAACATCACCCCCAGCAAGACCCCCTACACTGCCCGAACACCACTGCCCTAAACCCTGAAACACCACCCCCAGCATGACCCCCTACACTGCCCGAACACCACTGCAATGCACTGCCCTAAACCCTGAAACACCAGCCCCAGCACGACCCCCTACACTGCCCAAACACCACTGCACTGCCCTAAACCCTGAAACACCACCCCCTGCACGACCCACTACACTGCCCGAACACCACTGCACTGCCCTAAACCCTGAAACACCATCCCCAGCATGACCCCCTACACTGCCCGAACACCACTGCACTGCCCTAAACCCTGAAACACTACCCCCAGCAAGACCCCCTACACTGCCCGAACACCACTGCACTGCCCTAAACCCTGAAACATCACCCCCAGCAAGACCCCCTACACTGCCCGAACACCACTGCCCTAAACCCTGAAACACCACCTCCAGCAAGACCCCCTACACTGCCCGAACACCACTGCACTGCCCTAAACCCTGAAACACCAGCCCCAGCACGACCCCTACACTGCCCGAACACCACTGCACTGCCCTAAACCCTGAAACACCACCCCCTGCACGACCCCTACACTGCCCGAACACCACTGCACTGCCCTAAACCCTGAAACACCACCCCCAGCACGACCCCCTACACTGCCCGAACACCACTGCACTGCCCTAAACCCTGAAACACCACCCCCTGCACGATCCCCTACACTGCCCGAACACCACTGCACTGCCCTAAACCCTGAAACACCACCCCCAGCATGACCCCCTACACTGCCCGAACACCACTGCACTGCCCTAAACCCTGAAACACCAGCCCCAGCACGACCCCTACACTGCCCGAACACCACTGCACTGCCCTAAACCCTGAAACACCACCCCCTGCACGACCCCCTACACTGCCCGAACACCACTGCACTGCCCTAAACCCTGAAACACCACCCCCAGCACGACCCCCTACACTGCCCAAACACCACTGCACTGCCCTAAACCCTGAAACACCACCCCCTGCACGATCCCCTACACTGCCCGAACACTACTGCACTGCCCTAAACCCTGAAACACCACCCCCAGCACGACCCCCTACACTGCACGAACACCACTGCACTGCCCTAAACCCCTAAACACTACCCCCAGCAAGACCCCCTACACTGCCCGAACACCACTGCACTGCCCTAAACCCTGAAACATCACCCCCAGCAAGACCCCCTACACTGCCCGAACACCACTGCCCTAAACCCTGAAACACCACCCCCAGCAAGACCCCCTACACTGCCCGAACACCACTGCACTGCCCTAAACCCTGAAACACCACCCCCAGCATGACCCCCTACACTGCCCGAACACCACTGCACTGCCCTAAACCCTGAAACACCACCCCCAGCACGACCCCCTACACTGCCCGAACACCACTGCACTGCCCTAAACCATGAAACACCAGCCCCAGCACGACCACCTACACTGCCCGAACACCACTGCACTGCCCTAAACCCTGAAACACCACCCCCAGCACGACCCCCTACACTGCCCGAACACCACTGCACTGCCCTAAACCCTGAAATACCAGCCCCAGCATGACCCCGTACACTGCCCGAACACCACTGCACTGCCCTAAACCCTGAAACAGCAGCCCCAGCACGACCCCCTACACTGCCCGAACACCACTGCACTACCCTAAACCCTCAAACACCAGCCCCAGCACGACCCCCTACACTGCCAGAGCACCACTGCACTGCCCTAAACCCTGAAACGCCAGCCCCAGCAAGACCCCTACACTGCCCGAACACCACTGCACTGCCCTAAACCCTAAAACACCACCCCCAGCAAGACCCCCTACACTGCCCGAACACCACTGCACTAAAGCCTGAAACACCACCCCCAGCAAGACCACCTACACTGGCCGAACACCACTGCACTGCCCTAAACCCTGAAACACCACCCCTGCACGACCCCCTACACTGCCCGAACACCACTGCACTGCCCTAAACCCTGAAACACCACCCCCTGCACGACCCCCTACACTGCCCGAACACCACTGCACTGCTCTAAACCCTGAAACACCACCCCTCAGCACGACACCCTACACTGCCCGAACACCACTGCACTGCCCTAAACCCTGAAACACCACCCCCAGCACGACCCCCTACACTGCCCGAACACCACTGCACTGCCCTAAACCCTGAAACACCACCCCCTGCACGACCTCCTACACTGCCGGAACACCACTGCACTGCCCTAAACCCTGAAACACCACGCCCAGCACGACCCCCTACACTGCCCGAACACCACTGCACTGCCCTAAACCCTGAAACATCAACCCCAGCAAGACCCCCTACACTGCCTGAACACCACTGCACTGCCCTAAACCCTGAAACACCACCCCCTACACTGCCCGAACACCACTGCACTGCCCTAGACTCTGGAACACCAGCCCCAGCAAGACCCCCTACACTGCCCGAACACCACTGCACTGCCCTAAACCCTGAAACACCAGCCCCAGCATGACCCCCTACACTGCCCGGACACCACTGCACTGCCCTAAACCCTGAAACACCAGCCCCAGCATGACCACCTACACTGCCCGAACACCACTGCACTGCCCTAAACCCTGAAACACCAGCCCCAGCACAATCCCCTACACTGCCCGAACACCACTGCACTGCCCTAAACCCTGAAACACCAACCCCAGCACGACCCCCTACACTGCCTGAACACCACTGTACTGCCCTAAACCCTGAAACACCAGCCCCAGCACGACCCCCTACACTGCCCGAACACCACTGCACTGCCCTAAACCCTGAAACACCACCCCCTGCATGACCCCCTACACTGCCCGAACACCACTGCACTGTCCTAAACCCTGAAACACCACCCCCTGCACCACCCCCTACACTGCCCGAACACCACTGCACTGCCCTAAACCCTGAAACACCACCCCCTGCACCGCCCCCTACACTGCCCGAACACCACTGCACTGCCCTAAACCCTGAAACACCACCCCCAGCACGACCCCCTTTACTGCTCGAACTCACTGCACTGCCCCAAACCCTGAAACACCACCCCCAGCACAACCCCTACACTGCCCAAACACCACTGCCCTAAACCCTGAAACACCACCCCCTGCACGACCCCCTACACTGCCTGGACACCACTGCACTGCCCTAAACCCTGAAACACCACCCCCTACACTGCCCGAACACCACTGCACTGCCCTAGACCCTGAAACACCACCCCCAGCACGACCCCCTACACTGCCCGAACACCACTGCACTGCCCTAAACCCTAAAACACCACCCCCAGCATTACCCCCTATACTGCCCAAACACCACTGCACTGCCCTAAACCCTAGAACACTACCCCCAGCATGACCCCCTACACTACCCGAACACCACTGCACTACCCTAAACCCTAAAATACTACCCCCAGCACAACCCCCTACACTACCCGAACACGACTGCACTACCCTAAACCCTCAAACACTCCCCCCAGCACGACCCCCTACACTACCCGAACACCACTGCACTGCCCTAAACCCTAAAACACTCCCCCCAGCACGACCCCCTACACTACCCGAACACCACTGCACTGCCCTAAACCCTAAAACACTCCCCCCAGCACGACCCCCTACACTACCCAAACACCACTGCACTGCCCTAAACCCTAAAACACTACCCCCCGCATGACCCCCTACACTACCCAAACACCAATGCACTACCCTAATCCCTAAAACACTACCCCCGCATGACCCCCTACACTACCCAAAACCCTAAAACACTACCCCCGCACGACTCCCTACACTACCCAAAGACCACTGCACTACCCTAAACCCTAAAACACGACCTCCTACACTACACAAACACCACTGCACTACCCTAAACCCTAAAACACTGCCCCCTACACTACACAAACACCACTGCACTACCCTAAACCCTAAAAAACTACCCCCAGCACGAACCACTACACTACCCAAACACCACTGCACTACCCTAAACTCTAAAAAACTACCCCCAGCAGTACCCCTACACTACCCAAACACCACTGCACTACCCTAAACCCTAAAACACTACCCCCAGCAGTACCCCCTACATTACCCAAACACCACTGCACTACCCTAAATCACTACCCCCAGCACGACCCCCTACACTACCCAAACACCACTGCACTACCCTAAAACACTACCCCCAGCACGACCCCCTACACTACCCAAACACCACTGCACTACCCTAAACCCTAAAACACTCCCCCAGCACGACTCCCTACACTACCCAAACACCACTGCACTACCCTAAACCCTAAATCTACCCCCAGCATGACCCCCTACACTACACAAACACCACTGCACTACCCTAAACCCTAAAACACTACCCCCAGCATGACCCTCTTCACTACCTAAACACAACTGCACAATTTGTTACAGGCGTTGCAACGCAGGCCTGTGGTGCTTACTGGAAGTACCTAGTGGGCTAGTTGGGCCCCAGGGACCCTCAGGATTCAAGGTGACCTAATCCCCCAACTTAAAACGCACCACGGGGCGCGTTTGCACAGTGGTGAAGGGAGGGGTGGGGCCTCAGGTGACATGTGCGCAAACACGCCCTGTGGTGCGTTTTAAGTTGGGGAATTAATTCCCTTTGAATCCTGAGGGACCCTGGGGGCCAACTAGCCCACCAGGTACCTTCAGTAAGCACAACAGAGTTGCGTTGCAGAGAGGTGAAAAAAGGTGCGTGGCCTCGGAACGGCTCTCTGCAACTCAGCTCTGTGGTCCTAACTGTAGGTACCTGGGGGGCTAGTTGGGCCCCAGGGACCCTCAGAATTCAAGGGGACTTAATCCCGCAACTTAAAACGCGCCACGGGGTGCGTTTGCACACATGTCACCTCAGGCCCCCCTCCCTTCACCACTGTGCAAACGCGCCCTGTAGCGCGTTTTAAGAGGTAGTTTTAATCCCCCTGCCCTATTATGTACTAGGGACTTGCAGAGGAGGTCATGCTAATCACAGGGGTACCCCAACGCATAGTGTTCCCTAGTGTATGTAGGTGTTTTCACTGTATTCTAAGTGTTTTTTAGCATAGCACTGGCTCTGGTTAGTCAGAGTCAGTTACCACCAGTACCCGTCTGAAAAAGTTGTGGGCACAGGATGATTTTGCAACAAGGCCTCTTTCTGCTCCTCTGTTGGTTCTTTCTGCACATCTTTTGCTTCTTTCTGTGCGTTTTTCTTCTTTCTTCACATGTCCTACCTCTGTAGGCATAGTTAGAAACTAGCATTTAAAAAAACCTTTGAAATTCACTTAAAAAATCATAGGTTTCAGGCACGTTATAGTTAGAAATTAGCATTTAAAAAACCTTTGAAATTCACTGAAAAAACCATAGGTTTCAGACACGTTATAGTTAGAAATTAGCATTTAAAAAACCTTTGAAATTCACTGAAAAAACCATAGGTTTTAGGGACAGTTATAGTTAGTTGGACATTTCACTCGTACAAAACCATAGAAATTCCCCCGTTATAGTTAGTTCAGCTAACTATAACTCGCGCCCCGCAATGCACTGCTGATGACGTCACATATTACATCACTCATGACATGGTCAGTGACATCACTGATGACATCACTGATGACATCTCAAATGACATCACTGATGACATCATCCATGTGATAATTTCATGCATCTTCTCACACCCTAATATAACTTTTGATACACCCACTCTAAATTACAGACTGCCATTCTCAAAACCATAGACACTCCAACACCAAAAACTACATACCCACTCACTGATTCTTAGGTCTACACACACATCCACTCACTCACCCGTACAGTCACTCATACTTAGTCACTCAGTACAGGACTATCATATGCACTCATACACCTATATAAACACTCACACACCGCCACTCATCCATAGAGGTACTCACACACCTAGTCAGTCATGCAAAAAACTTAATCACACACCCATTTACTCACCTATACAGTTATACACACACCAGCTCACTTACTCATACAAATACTAGCACATTCTTACGCTCTTATACAATCACTGATACAAGTACACACTCATCCATACAGCCACTCTCACAATCACACACTCTCACTTATAGCCATTTATATACTCCAACACACATATATACTGCCTTGCACATATGTAGTTACTCACACATGTACCACTGAGATATACATTCAATCACTAACACACCCATACACACACTCACCCACCCATACAGTCCATCACAGATGCACTCTTGAAACCATGCACCCAGTGAATCACCAACTCACACATCTATGCACAGAGTCACACACACCCCACCCACACAAACACTCAGGCACCCATACAGATACTCAGACAATCAATCAATAACCCATGTAGACACTCATGTAGCTATTCAGAAAGCCATGCAGCCGCTTACAAACCAACAGACAGACGGATACAGACATTCACACAGTTTAGTCACTAACCCATGCATTCAGTAAGATACATTTAATCACTCACTTGTAGAGTCAGTCACTCACGTACTAAATCATCCATTCAGACACTTATACACCCACTCATTCTTCAATACGCCTTTCCCTAAATATATTAAACATATTTAAACTTTACAGAAACACACAGTCACTGGATGATGTCATCAGTGATGTCATCAGTGATGTCATTTGAGATGTCATCAGTGATGTCATCAGTGATGTCACTGACCATGTCATGAGTGATGTAATATGTGACGTCATCAGCAGTGCATTGCGGGGCGCGAGTTATAGTTAGCTGAACTAACTATAACGGGGGAATTTCTATGGTTTTGTACGAGTGAAATGTCCAACTAACTATAACTGTCCCTAAAACCTATGGTTTTTTCAGTGAATTTCAAAGGTTTTTTAAATGCTAATTTCTAACTATAACGTGTCTGAAACCTATGGTTTTTTCAGTGAATATATATATATATATATATATATGTATATATATATATATATATATATATATATATATATATTTCACAGTTCTCTCACCAAGACAGAGAAGAATATATCCCCAGGCAAGAATCACGGCACTACTGCAGGATAAAGTAAGTTTGTTTTATTTCTTTTTTACATGCACACCCTGTGCAAAAATAGCAAAAATGGACGGTCTACGCGTTTCGGCTACCACTAGCCTTCTACTGGACCATAGAGTCCCTTGTGTCTAGACAACATTATATAAAGTGCAACGTGCTTAACCCCTTGTTTGTGTCAGTCATTTTGAACAACTAGACTAGCAACCTCAATCACTTTTGGTGGAGTAATTTTGCCACCATTTTTTTTCCTTTTTCTTTCTTTTTCTTTTTCTTTTTTCATCAGTCACTGTAAAGTACATTCTGTCACTTAAAGTAAAGTGCAAATAGTGCATATATCCTATAATTACAATAAATAGACCTTCAAATCATAATGATATTACAGAATTAATGTTGTCCCATAAAGGCGTGCTCAAAAATTATACATTCAGCTTTCTTATGTTTGTGTGTGTCTTCATGAAATAAAGTAAGAACTGCATAATTTAAAAGATAGTTTTCAAATAATCCACTATTTCCATCATAGTTCCTGATGAATCATTAATATAAGGTGAAATTCATTTTCGATGGTTCATTAAAACAATTTAAAATATTTTCTTAAAAATATTTCCCAAAAAATGTAATATTACTAATAGAAATGCTAAAAACCTACTGCCAGTTGCTAAGAAATGCTAATAAACTTTTTGTGTAAAGTACCCAAACATAACATTTTTTACCATTTCATATATTTACAATGTAGCAGCATTTATACATTTTTTATACATCTCACCACATCAGGTTATTCTAACCAAGGATTTAATCATTCTTTTATCTTATCTGGAAGGATCTCTAAGATATGTTCTCAAGATCTTTCCACGTCATTCCCTTCCTTCCATTCTAATCGGACAATCTATATAATTTGTGCAGTCTATTGCCAGTATAATCCTAAGGCACTACCAAATCAACACTAATGCCTCTATGTAATTCATGAGCAAACGCATTTATACTTCATAGCTGGTGCCCACCTTCTGCGACACCAATTTGTCAGATTATTCTGTCTATACATTGCAACCATTTCATTCTAAGGCACCATCTATACTTTTTAAGATGACAATCAACATTAATTCTAAAAGGATTTTTTGGGGACAAAGTTTTTTAAGGCACATATACAAGTATATTAATATGGGGAGAAATATGTGAGAGTCAGATAAAGAGTGAAAAATGGTTAAAACTAGAGGTCAAAGTCAATATCAGTGAGGGAAAGTCACAGAAGAAATTTCATCATATATACAATTACACATTCAATATAAAAGCTTGTTGAAAATCAAACACTGATCATATCAAATTCATTAAATTCATTAAGTAATTTCTCGGCAAAAAACCATCTTTTGACCACAATAGAGTTAGTTCTTATCCTATTTAGCAGTTCAGTCCTCAACCACCATTTTCACAGATGTACATGCAATTCAGCATCTTGGTTGTGGCCATAAGGATGTTCTGTACCAATTGCCAATATCATTCTGGATTCTGCTCGTCTTAATTTCAAAGTTCTATCTCCACCCCTTTCCGTTAGTTTGGCAATTTTTAATCCAGAATATTTCAAAAGGTTACAGTCACTTGAGTGAAAGTCAAAGAAATGTTTTGAAATCGGGTAGCTAAAATCCTTGTTCTTTATGGCACGCAAATGCTGTAAAATCCTTAATTTCAATTTATTAATAGTGCTGCCAATGTAATGTTTTCCACATGGACAAGTTAGTCTATACACTACATACTTTGATTCACATGTGATATGATCTTGAATCAACTCTGTTCGTCCATTCTGTAGGTCAAAAGATGTGATATTAGAGCCATGTTCACAGGCCCGACACTTTGAGCATTTCCAAAAGCCTGGAGTTGAGAGCCACGACTTGGACCTCACTTCTCGTGTTTTTAAGTGACTTTGCGTTAAAATGTCTGCTAGAGATGCTGTTTTCCTAAACATAATGCTGGGATATGATGTTAATGTCGTTTTCAATGTCTCATCCAGCATTAAAATTTTCCAATTTCTTCTAATAATACCTTTGATTTCACCACTTTGGTTGTTAAAATCCATAATCAATCGTGTGGTGCTATCACCCTGATCCCTTTCATCATCAATGTATCCTTTTTTGTTTTTTCTTCTTCTTTTTGCTTGTGTTGGAGTTAGCAGATCCTTTCTTATTTTGCCTTTTACACGCATTCTTGCATTTTCAATGACATCCAATGGATAACCTCTCTCTAAGAAGCGACAACTCATATTATCTAGTTCACATTCCAGGTCAGTTGTTTCTGTGCAGTTTCTTTTCGCACGTAACATTTCCCCATAGGGTATGCTCCATTTCAAATTTTGCGGATGACCACTATTCGCATGCAATATACTATTGCAAGATGTTGGCTTTCTATGCATTTTGGAGCATACCCTATGTTCTTTTATAAAAATTTCAACGTCCAGGAAGATGATGTTAGTTTCACTAGTATTAGAGGTAAAAGTGAGGTTATACTTGTTGTTTTCTAAAGAGTCAATGAATTCCTGTAGTTCAATCTGATTCCCTTCCCACACAACAAATAAATCGTCGATAAATCGACACCAAGTTCTTACTTTCAAGTGGGTTTGGTTAGCCAGGATCTCTGTCTCCCAGACTGCCATCAGCAGATTTGCATATGTGGGGGCAAATGACGTCCCCATTGCCGTTCCTTGTTTCTGCCGATATAGATCTCCTTTGAAGAGGAATACATTGTGTTCTAGGCAGTAGGTAAGCATCTCCAGCAGCATTTCTGAATGTTGTAAAAAAAATTTTTTATAGATCTAGTCTGTAAAAATGTTTTGGCTGCTTCTATTCCATCCTTGTGTCGGATAGATGTATACAAGGATGAAACATCTATTGTTGCCATTATTAGCCCCTCTTTCCACTCAATTTCTTGAATTTTATTTAAAAAATCCATCGTATCCCTCAGATAAGAAGGTAAGGAGGTCACATAACTCATTAAAAAAATGTCCACAAATCTAGAAGTTGATTCCAGTAATGACCCAATAGAACTAACTATTGGTCGTCCAGGCGGATTTTTCATAGTTTTATGGACCTTAGGTAAAAAGTAAATAGTGGCAGTGATAGGATGTTCTGTCTTCAAATATAAAAATTCTTCCAAATTTATCAGATCCTGTTGCTTCCAATTCAATAGCATTTGATGGTATTCAGCAGTCCATTGCTCGATTGGATTATCCGCAAGTTTTTCATAGTGGTCACCATTACTTAGCTGTCTCATTGCTTCAGTTGCATAGTCACTCAGATTTTGGACCACAATATTTCCACCTTTGTCAGAGGCTTTAATGATTATTTCCTGATCTTCCCTGAGTTCAACAATAGATAACTATTTCACTCAGCTCACTCGTGCATACTTAGTTTTCCTCAAAGTTACACAGAAAGAATAGACGGGCCTACTTTAGAAGGAGGGGCTTAATAAATAAAAGGAAACTTTGAAATTTGTAACACCGGAGGCATCTGAAGAGGCTACCGCCGAAACGCGTCATGCCAGAGAATTCGAGCAAATGATTCCTTGAAGCCATGCCGTGTCCCCTTGTCTTTTTCGAAGGAGGAGGATATTTTTGCATATTAGCGTGTAGCCAGTGTCACGCAAAGGGGACCCTTCCAAAAGTGTTCAGGGTGCAGTGGCTTAACCCGGACCGCCCCACGTCCGATGGAGGCAGAAGTCTTTGCTGCCAGCTGACAGTCCGTGACTCACACGGAGAGACGGAGTTACTTTATCATCGTCTCCAAGCTTTGGCAACACTGGGACTGTGAGGTTGGAGGCGCAGGGCTCAGGAATCGTTTGTTGCCCAGCACAGTGCTACAATCTCAAGCTAAACCATTCTTCAGCCTCTCACTTTGAGGAGGGAAAAATCCGGCTGTAAGAGACTAACCCTGGGCGGTGAACTACGCTACGCTCGCGGAGTTTTCGTAGTTTCGGTAACTTCGCGATTCGCGTAGAACGCGAAGTTACGGAGCACTACGCAATTTGCGCCGTAGCGTAGCTGTTTTTCTTCTTCGCGCGCTCAATATACGTTCTCGCACACGCGGTAACGACCTACCGTGATTCTGCATTCGCCGACGCGACTTCCTATCCGTTCGCGGGCGCCACGAGATTTGGAATCCGGCCGCACGATCCCGCGAGAGTGTGCGAACGCGAACACGTCATTCAGACGCGCAATCTGACTTCCAGCGGCAGTGTTGGTAAGATCGCGATCCCGAACACGAAGAAACTACAATCTGGCGAAGAATATCTCTCGAGCATCATAAAACCTTCTCGAAAATGATGATTTTGCTCCAAAAAACTCCTCAGATTGTGATTTGGCTGTAGTTTTTTGTGCAAGGAGTCCCTTTTCTTTTTTTACTTTTTTTTCCAAGAGGAAGGAAGTGCCCCTGATTCTCAAACTTCCTGTTCCTGTCCAGCAGGCTCCTCCCAGTGCTTTGTCCATGTGCTGTTCACTTTCATTTGGATTTGGAGCTGGAAGGATCACTTTTTGTGTCTGTCTGCTGCATCAAATTATTGGATTGGATTTGAGGACTTTTGGATTTGAGATTTTACAAGTAATTTGGAGAATTGGTGTACTTGTTTGTTTGATTGGGGCTTGTTTGTACCTGGTCATATTATTATAGGCCTGCTTGAGTTCATTGTTTTCCATGGCCTGTTGTGACTGTGAGTGATCACGTGGCTTGGGGCCATTTTGTGGTGGTAGTTTAGTAGTGTGCTGCTTTTTCCATATAGGCCTGCTTGTCTTTTCTTTGTTCCCCTTGGCTTATGCTTGTTGTGAACTTGTGGGTGGCCTGGCCATGTGGTGGCGGCCATTTTGTGGGACCAGCACTGTACTTTTGCCATAGGCCTCCAAGCTTGCGGCCTAGTCTGCCAGTAGGCCCAGAGGTAGTCATCCGGTGCATAAAAACTGTTTCTGTGTTGTCTGTTGAATTGTAACATCATTTTGGCCATGGATGGCATTGGATTGAATTGCAAAATGTGGGTTTTGGGGTGGTATTTCAGTTTTTGGGTGTGTGTTAAATAAATAGGCCTTTTCAGCCAGTAGGTAACCCTGGGCGTTCAGCTCGCGGACTTTGGGCAACTCCGCACTGCGCGACAACGCGGACTTACACTTTTTATCTTCTTCGCGTGCTCAATATACGTTTTCGCGCGCGTGATAACGACTTTTTGTGACGATCGCGATGCCGAACACGCAGAATTTACAATCTGACGAAGAATATCTCTCGAGCAGCATAAAACCTTCTCGAAAATGATGATTTAGTTCATTTTGCACAAAAAACTCCTCAGGTTGTCATTTAGATGTAGTTTGGTGAGCAAGGAGTCACTTTTTTTTTGTTTTACAATTTTATTCAAGAGGAAGGAAGTTGCCCAGAGTCTCCAACTGCCTGGTCCTGTCCTTTGTCTTCACTTTCTTGTTATTTTGGGTGGCCTGGCCATGTGGGTGGCGGCCATTTTGTAAAGCCAGGCATTGTGCTTTTGCCATAGGCCTGCATTGTCTGTCCTGTGTTCCTTTTCTTGTTGTTGTGGGTGGCCTGGCCATGTGGTGGCAGCCATTTTGTGGGACCAGCCACTGTGCTTTTGCCATAGGCCTCCAAGCTTGCGGCCTAGTCTGCCAGTAGGCCCGGAGGTAGTCATCCTCATGGGTGCATAAAAACTGTTTCTGTGTTGTCTGTTGAATTGTAACATCATTTAGGCCATGGAAGGCATTGGATTGAATTGCAAAATGTGGGTTTTGGGGTGGTATTTCAGTTTTTGCGTGTGTGTTAAATAAATAGGCCTTTTCAGCCACTAGGTAACCCTGGGCATTCAGCTCGCGGACTTTGGGCAACTCCGCACTGCGCGACAACGCGGACTTACACTTTTTATCTTCTTCGCGCTCAATATACGTTTTCGCGCGCGCGATAACGACTTTTGTGACGGTCGCGATGCCGAACACGCAGAATTTACAATCTGGCGAAGAATATCTCTCGAGCAGCATAAAACCTTCTCGAAAATGATGATTTAGTTCATTTTGCACAAAAAACTCCTCAGGTTGTCATTTAGATGTAGTTTGGTGAGCAAGGAGTCACTTTTTTTTGTTTTACAATTTTTTTCACGAGGAAGGAAGTTGTTGGGTGGCCTGGCCATGTGGTGGCGGCCATTTTGTGGGACCAGCCACTGTGCTCTTGCCATAGGCCTCCAAGCTTGTGGCCTAGTCTGCCAGTAGGCCCAGAGGTAGTCATCATGGGTGCATAAAAACTGTTTCTGTGTTGTCTGTGGAATTTTGACATCATTTAGGCCATGGATGGCATTGAATTGAATTGCAAACTGTGGTTTTTTTTGGAGGGTCTATTTCACTTTTTGGGTGTGTTAAATAAATGCCTTTTTTGCATGTGTAATTATAATTATGTGTTGTTGTAGTGGTTGTCTAACTGTTTTTAGCCATGTGGATTTTAGTTTTTGCATTAAAGCTGTGTGTGTTTTATCAGGCATCCTTTGTCTGCCCATATATAGGCCTGCTTGAGTTCATTGTTTGCCGCGCCTTGTGCCTGTGAGTCACCATGTTGCTGGGGGCCATTTTGTGGTGGTAGTTAGTAGTGTGCTGTTTTTGCCACATAGGCCTGCATGTCTTTCCATTGTTCCTCTTGTCTTACTGCTTCCAAATCCATCCCCATTGCCAGCTGCAGCTCCCTGATGGTGCATACATCCCACGTGATGCACAAATTTAGGCCAAACATGCTCCCCTACATTTTAGTTTTTGTTCTTTACTATTCTTATTCTTCCAGAGTGTACACACTACACAGTAGCCAGGAAAGCCCTGGCCTTGTTGTCAAAGTCTCATAAATGGCTACACTGTGTGTTGTTGTTCACTGAGTTTCTAAAATGTAATAATTGAGGCCACCACACACTAAGTTCTATATTATATTTGTTTGATTTGTGCTATCGTTTGACTGATGTTATTCTGGCTTTTTTGCTTTTAGGTGCACAAAGACTGAGGAGGAGGTGTGTCATCATTGCCCGTTGCACTGCCAGACAGACATCCTGCTGCTGTACACAACGTGACGTGTGACCTGACCAGACATCTCTGCAACTGAGTGCTGCTGACATCTGAAGAAGATGGGCCCAAAGAAAGCAGGTACCAGGTCCTCCAGTACCAAGAAAGTTGCTATTGAGAAGAAGGAACAGAAGAAGGAAGTGACACTTAAGTCTGGTGTGCCGCCCAATACCTTTTTGGGAAAAAAAATTATGCCTGCAGCAGCGGTGTCCGGGGGCAAGCTGGGGGCAGCACCTCCGCATCAGTGGGCCCAACCCACCAACCCAGGCCCAAGCACATGAGTGTGGAAGAGGTAGCCAGCCTAATGGTGGAAAGCAGTGATGCTGAGCCTGAGATAAACTTATCGCTATCTCAAAGTAGTACCCAATCAACGCAGGAGGAAACACAGCAGATAAGTGGTCAACAACAACAGCCGCAACCACCGCCCGCAATAGTAGTTGTTGTTCCTCCCGAAGTAGGGGCAGTTCAGGAAATTGAGCCTCATGCAGAGGTAGAAGAAGAAGCCACTCATTCAGAAGATCCATTGTCTTCCAAATCTCCAGCAAGGAAAAGGAGGGGTAGTCCATCAAGTTCTTCGCCAAGCCCCCTTCTGATGATCTAGATGCCACTTGGAAGCCACAAACTGAGTCTGAGAGGGAGCCACGTCCCAAGACCAAGCTAGGGAAAAGGAAGGTTCCAGAAAGCCTTACACTTATGGAGGTCGATGTAGAACAGCAGGATGATGATGATGATGATGAGCCAGTCATCACGAACATCACTCCCGGCCCCGAGGAGATTGAGACCAACATTATTACCCTATCCAAAATCGCTGCGAGGGATGTAGCACGCATACCTCCACAGGTAACACCAACACAACCTACAGCTTCCATATTTGCATTAGCAAAGGCCCGGCAGCGACCTACATCCAGCACAACCACCACCTCAGTAGAAGTAGGTAGTGGTACAGCAGCACAGAGTCAAATTCAACACACACCCTCAAGTTAATCCGGCATTGGAAGTGGCACCTCCAGCAGGAGGCCAAAGTTAAGCTCCCCAGTTTGGGACTTCTTTACGGTTAGCGAAAAGGAGGAGAACATTGCTATATGCTCCATTTATAATACCTCTGTTAGTCGTGGTAAGCTTGGTACAAACTATGGTACTGGAGGCCAAATGACCCATCTGAAAAAACACCACTTGATCAGCTGGGAGGACCAGCTTCGCGGCATAAAAACTGCAACCATTGGTGTTGGTAGGGATAAAGGAGTAGAAGATCCGATCACGGTGGAAGAGGAAGGACAGGGAGACATTCTCTCTGGTAGTGGTACACAAGGTGTCCCTGACCCCAGCAGTGCAGTGTTAACGTCACCCACATCTTCAGCAACATCTCAGTGGCACAAGAGTAAGAGTCAGCCTGAGACACCAAGGAGTACCGCAATCAAAAAAAGTGCGTTGTTGAGCCTAAGAGAAAGGAAAACCATGCAGCCTACCATTATCAGCATGTTTGGGGGGGAGGGGCAGTACGAACGCAACCACCCAATAGCACGTTTGTACAAAGCGAAGCTGGCTGAAATGTTAGCACTGGACCTTCTCCCTTTTTATTTTGTTGAAGGGGTGGGTTTTCTGGAATTTTTGTCAACCATCTGCCCAAAATGGCATGTTCCCAGCCGCTACTATTTAACCAGAGTTGCTGTTCCAGCACTACATCACAACGTGCTGGAATTGCTTGGAAAAGCCTTGAAGCAGAGTGCTGTTCACAGTATCCACCTGACAACAGACATGTGGACCAGTTGCCAAGCCACAGATTACATGTGCATCACTGCACAATGGATCTCTTTTGCGGGGGTTAGAGAACAGATATCTGCTGGTGTTGACGCTGCTGAGATTTTTCATGCCACTCGCAAACATGCAACTGTAGCCATGTTTGCCATGGAGAAATCTCATACTGCTGCAAACATTTTGGAAGAGTTTAACACCAAGGTCTTTGAGTGGCTGCGCCCAAGAGGGCTTAAGATTGGTTTTGTTGCCGCGGACAATGGCAGTAATGTCGTTAAGGCCATGGGCGATGGTGGCTATTTCAGGGTCCCGTGTTTGGCACACTGCATTAACATTGTTGTTCAAGACTTTTTGAAAAATGAATCCAAAGTCAGCAACTTACTGGCCACCTGCAGAAGAATATGCACACATTTCAGCCATTCTTTTAAAGCCCGGAAGCAGCTGAGGGTCATTCAACGTGAGCATAAAATGCCAGTCAAAGCGCTCATCCAAGAGGTGCCAACACATTGGAACTCAACTTATTACATGCTTGATCGTCTGTTTGAACTGTACATACCACTCAATGCTTATGTCATGCAAAGATTAGGGGAACCTACTGTGAGAGGCATGACCGTTGAGATGGGTCAATGGGACCTCATTAAATGCCTGACTGAGATGCTACTTCCTTTTGAGATCTTCACATGTGAAGTCAGCAGGGAGGACTGTACTATGGGCCAAGCTATCCCATTGTTGCACATGCTAGAGCAACAGCTGAAGGAGGTGTCTGAAATGTGCGCAGGTGTGGATGACAAACAAGACGCATATCATTTGGCGGAGACCTTAGCCGCCCGCTTATCTGAAAATACAAGGATTCAAAATAACATTTTGTCACAACAACATTACATTAGTGCCACAATTTTGGATCCACGGTACAAAGTATTTCTGAACAGCAAGGCAGTAATTCCTTTTTCGGAAGTGGATGTTGCCAACTACAAAACTTTGATAGCTAAGGAAGCCACTATTTTCGAAAACGAACAGCTGTTAATTACAGGCCCCCCACCCCAGGCCATAACAAGTACTACAGGGCATCCAGAGTCAAGTTCTACTCGGAGCCTGAGGGCAGTGCGTTTGCCTCCCAGCAGTCACCTACACCAACAATAACATCAACAACAGCAAGAACAGGATCATCCACAGTACAATCGGCAACTGATTGGTTTCTACGGCAGGGGTATGGTAAGTCCAGTGCTGATGCAAAGGCAAAAGAGGCCGAGCACATCGGAGCACCCCTGAACATTGAGCGGACGGTCCAGGCCTATCTGGATGACCCAACAGAGGTCTTGATGGATCGAAACCCATTGGTGTATTGGTATGGGAAAAGAAGCCAATGGACAGTGCTCAGCAGGCTGGGGATAAAGTATCTGGCTTCCCCTGTCGCAAGTGTCTCTTCTGAGCGTGTTTTCAGTGCTGCTGGTGCCATTGCAACTTCGAAAAGGACCAGTCTCTCGCCCAAAAGCGTGGTGAGGTTAACCATGATCAAAATGAATCAGCACTTTATACCACCGGATTACAAAAATACATGAATCACAGCAGGAAGAGGAGAGCGACTTGGATGACGTAAGTAGTGGGTTACAGGACCTACTTCTGTCCGAACCACCAGAGTTTGAGGACGAGCTCCTCTTCCCTGACAACTAGGCTTTCAAATTGTTACTTTCTTCCTTCCTTTATTTGTCTGTGTATCTGTCTTTCTGGTTCAAATCAAATCACAACAAATCCATCACCACTGTCTTCTCTTTTTATTTCCCTATTGGAGTTGCACGTCTGTGCATTTAACTGTCCACTCTTCAGAGTCCTGCTTCATCTTCCTGTCTCGCCCTAGTACATTTCCATCAAGCCAGACATTGGAGTACAAGAAATGTTGCCTTTAACAGTCCCTCCATAAGAAGTGAAACGTGACTATAGCTATCCTCCGTTTTGTTTCTGAGCCGAAACTCATCAGTGTCCGAAGGCTACCGCCTCTGCAGGCATCCACAACTCTTCACTGTCAGAACTTGGGCAGGCATCCAAAAGTAAACTCATCACTGTCCGAAGGCTACAGCCTCGGCAGGCATCCAAAGCTCCTCACTGTCAGGACAGAAGGTACTTGGCAGAGAAAGACAAGACTCTTCGAAGAAACTTGCTGACATTTGTGCAAACTCAATTGACCAGCAATGAGCGCTACCCAGGCTGCGGCCCATCATCACAGTGCTGACCATGTGAAGCAACTTAAACTGTGACAAAGTGCCACAGATGAATAAGACGAAAACCAAAACAGCGACTAACACTCAAAATGAATGTGGACTGGAGTAATGATGAGGCCACTGCCCCGTTAAAAAAAACACACACCTGTCAGAACTAGGCATCTGATGATCTGACAGCCAAAGAGAAGAGCAAGACAGGTAATGATGGAATGCATTGGATGCTTGCAGACTCTGAGCGAGTTGTTTGTTGTGTTGATGTTGTGCATGAAGTCGAACTCTACTCTACTAGTTAATCTACAAAGTGAAAGTTACTCAAGTGACAGTCAATGTTTCCCTTCTTGTTGTTTAATAACCAAATTGTACTCCTACTACTGCAGGTGCAGGCCAATATCTGTTGCAATTTTTTAATATGGAATATGGACTTAATCGGAATCACTACAGACTGAGTTGGAGTTGGACAACACGTACCACACCATGATGATGACCATACTATCTTTGCACGCAGTCAGTCAGTTGGATCGGAGATGATTGAAGGAATAACTGCGTTTCATGAAGTGGCATAAGGTAAACATAAACACAACAATTCAACAAGAAAGTAAACACAGCAGACCTACATGTCCATGTAGTGGTGGAGTCGAGTGTAGTCATGACTGACAGTGGCGCATTGATTTTGTCACTTAATTTTGAAAATGCTAAGTTGCTGTATATGCCTTTTGTCTGGCTCTGTCAAAAATTAAGGTAAATGGAGGTTGGGTCACGGGCTGGTGCTGTGGTGGGCCTGTTCTGTCCTGTTGTTCTTGTAGCTTAATGCTGTAAACAGAATATACACGATATATCCAAGCCGCCTCAGTCTGAAAGTGTTCTCTCTTCTCTTCTTGGACTCCACCGTAATTGATGCTTTTTTTATTCATTGATTTTTCAATACCCCTTTTGTTTTTCCATCTAGACGTTACAGGCCGGCCTTTACCCTGTGCTATACTGGGAGACACAACTCACATTTACCTTACCAATCCGCATCAGGAAGGCCACCAAGATTGATGTGCGGAGCGTCCATGGAAGATAGGACCAAGAGGAAGGACGAGATTTAACTCCACAATTTGACCAGGATAATACAGTAACTTTAGTATCATTCATCATTCATCTTTTAATTAATTGGAATCCTTTTTCTCTTCAATCATTACGACTGTGTGTTGAGTGTTGTTGTTTGTTTGCTAATTGATCCCTACAACTATTTTTTAATTTTCTTTGCTATCTTTAAAAGTAAGCCCAGTACAACATGGAATTTGGGTCTCTGAGGGCATATTACAGGCAAGGCAAATTGCATAGAATATACTGCTGCCCTGTACTGTCTAATTGTCTAGTAGGAGTTAGTAAGTACTACTCATTAACCATCAAGTTATCTTCATCATCATGCATGCATTTCCTTTTTCTCCCTTTATAGATTTTTTGGATAAGATCATGGTCGTCTGCCAAGATTGCGCTTTGCTTTTGTTGTCCATGCGTACTGTTTTTCTTTCTCAAACCTTTCCCCAAACCCCCTTCCCATCCATTCATCAAACCCTAACCCTCTTCCCCCGGGCTGTGATTTATATTGAGGTGTGATGTGACTACATAAAATGTACACCAAATGATCACACGCTTGCTGGGGCAGATGTGGTGAAAGCAACACTAATTCAATTTCAAGGCAGGGCGAGGAGCTTCTTCTGCTTGCCCACCCATGCTCAGTCTATGTGCAAGCCGACACCGGCTAATAGTACATCATAATTAATTGCCAGCATTGATTGGATTCATCATCAAACTCCTACCACACAGCAGTAAAGGTTACGAATTACGATTGTGTTAAGTTAAGTGACTCACTCAACACAACTACAGTTTGTAACTTCTTGTACTAGGCTGTCCCCGCCACCATTATGTTTTATTTGACTTTAGCAGTTGCAAATGCAATATTGTTTGTTTGGCAGTCTTCTTCTGTACTGTATTTTACTTCGTTCTACTACTCCTCCCACAGTCGCTCTCAGGCAAGTGACTGTCTCTTTTTAATTTTTTTAGCAAATGCTACTGCCAGTGTCTACTCTACTACTACCACCACAAACATGGCATCTTCTCCATTCTCTTGGGAAACCATGCAGCCATCGCTGTGCCGAACGTAATCATCATCAATAACAGGTAAGATAAGTTTGGTGGGAGGTATAATGGACTAGGAGGAGAGACTGACAGTACTAGTAGGACAAATAACTCAGTGAGGGGTACCGCATCTATCTGTTTGTGTTACATCATCGGCAGATTATTTAAATCAAACACTGGCTGCGGCCCTGCAGCAGCAAGGAAACCATGTGACGTAAATTCGTAAAACAGTAACCCCCCACAAAACATTAACATTGTATGTTTAAGTATAAATATAATTTATTACCCTAATAAAAATAAACTATCCCACACCTGACCCACCGCTCTCCCTAACCCCAACCAATGTCCAAAACGAAAAAAGTCCAAAGAATGTCCAGAAAGAAACCCCAATGCCCAATTCCCACCCACCAACAAAAGTAATAAAAAATGGGCAATGCAACAGGGTCCTATGGTTGTTATATTCGGCTGGCTTTTAGGTGTTTGTCCACCAGTATTTTGACACGCTCCTCTAGTTGCTCCTCTAGCCTTGACACCCGGAGGAGAATCTTGCGGCGAAATGCCCTGCAGTGGCAACCAGGGTGGGGGACAGCAGTGCTGGCTGCTAGAGAATTGCGGCGGCGGGCGGCTGCCAGACCGCGGCGCCATACCACTGGAGTTGGGGCCTGGCTGGGGCCCAGGGCATCGGACGAGGCTGCAGCTGCTGCCGCCTCCTCCTCCTCCGCCTGAGCCACCAGCCGCCGGTACTCCTCACAGATGGCCTCCAGTTTCCGGCACCGGGCCCTGGCTGCCAACTCCTTCCGGGATGGTCAAGAAAGAAAAAGAATATTGTTGTAACCAGTACTCTTAGCAAAACAGTAACACAAAATTAATTCAACACATAATGGCACAGTAGCACTAGCAAGAAGCACAGTACATAACATTTGTGGTAATAATCTATCTATCCTCCCACTTCCTCGGCCTCTAACATTTGTGGGAGTTTCAGGCATTATACTAGCACTATGGACTCCAGTACACAGTACACCAGTCTTCTTCTTATCTCTAGTTTAGCGAAATTACATAACCTGGTTGTAGCCGGCATGCCAGCTCAGTCATCTATGCTTGCACCCAAGACAAACATACGAGTCATGACGCAGACTCACGTTAGTTTGATTTACTACTGTCTGCAGGTGGGGAAGCTCGTATTTTTCTATTACGGGTGGCACTGGCCATACTCTCTCTGTTACATGAAGGGCAATTGGTCAATTTCACTTTCACAGTGCCCTGGCTACTACAAAAAGGCAGAATATATATCTGATCCAATGATCATTGCTTTTATATGGGACGATGACATAAGGTCAGTAGCGGTCGGTGGTGAGACTCGGGGAGTGCTGCCGGGCGGTGACGTGGGGAGGGTCAGGGTGGGGGGTAGTAAACTATGGATTACGGCCAATTACAGGTAAGTAAACATATAAATAAATAAAACTAATTTTGTTGCGCGCACTGCATCGCATTTGGCGGTGCAGTGCGCACAATGAAATTCGCTTTATTTATTTTTATGTTTACAGTAAAGTTACCTGTATTTGGCCGCGTAATACATTGTTTACTACTACCCCTCACCCTGCCCCTCCCCACATCGGCTTTGCTACTCTGGCGCGGTTTCTTTTACATTCCCTTAAAACTAAAACTGTGCATCCCGTGACAGTCTCCACCTATGCTGTCTATGATGAATACATACAGGCATCCATCCATTCTAAGTAAATGTCAATCATTCTTCTTAATCTCTCGACAAACCTTACTTTGTTTCACCAACAACAACCCATGCGTCCACTCACTCCGTTGCTTGCCTTGCCTTTGAGTTTCACCCAAACACCGCTGATGATTCTTGCTATCCACAGTATCCACCCATACTGTGTCGCCCACCCAGGCAGGCATCCATTCTTCTTTCACCTTCCACCCATCCTTCAACAACACATGCATCTGATTCCTATCAGCCACCTATCCATGCTTCCAACGTATCCTTCTCTGCCAGTCATCATATTAAATCTCGCCCGTCCTTCCTCCTTCCACCCTTCTTTCCCATTTTGTTCAACACATCCATCAAGGTCATCTGATCTGACTTTTAGTCTCCTCCATAAAACTTTCACAGCTGAGTTGGAGTCAGATAGAAGAGGCCATTGGTTAATCAAGTCACGCTGGTAATGCTATTGCTACTGCATTGCTAATGCTAAGTAAAGGGTGTCTTCTTCAACCGTTGTATAATGTTCACTACAACTTCATACCTAATAAGTCTCAACAACAGTACAGTGAGTGAAGTCAACACCCTTCCAGCTAGTGCAATGTCAATAAGTAATGAATATAACTTACCACCGCCCGCCACTGCTGCTGGCTCACCCCCTGTACCTCCTGCAGGTGCTGCATCTCCTGCCCCCTCCGGAATGGTAGAATCGCCGCTGGCCCCGCCGGCACTGGTGGTCGCTAGTACGCCTAGATAAAAACATGACACATTTTTAGATGCCTGTACACCTCCCCCTATTTATTCGTTTTCACTAGCAAGATTGAAAAAAAAGTTAATACATACATATACATCACATTCAATAGTCCAAATCGGGTACTAGAGTAGAGTCAGTAGACACTAGTAGTGTTATGGTCCCTAGGGTCATTATTATAGTATACTCTACTCTTTGCAAAGTTAGCCTGAGCCATGCAACCATTTTTCGCTTCATGTCTTTTGCGCATGTTACCTCGCAGCTTGTTGTGCAGTAACAGTAAGACGCCTTTTGAGCCCACATGAGCTCATACAGCTACTGTCTGAGCGTTGCGTACAAGAGGTCGAAAAACAAGCCACTTTGTTATGGAGTTCGGTTAGTCCGTATTGCTTAGCCATAAGTAACATGTTACACTTTTTTGGCAGGACTGAGAAATGCTTGCATTATACTATCTAACGCGCACCATTTTTCTCAGGCAGAAGATTCCCTTCTACGAACCAGAGATTTGCAGAGCTTATGAATGATGCATGTAACCAGTAATTCTACGTTCTACGGTGAGGAGTCTCCCAGAATTTGCACAGATCTTTTATCTTCTATCATCATGCACTTGTTGTAACAATGTTTATTGTTTTAATCTTATGCATTTTGCTGTTGGAGCTGGCTGGAGTACACTGAATTTTATAGAACAACATACAGAGCTTGTTAGTTGAAAATAAACCTTTTGAACTTACACATAGACTCTGTGGTATTTGGTGGGTGGTGGTGGTGGACTTACACGAGTGAGTGAGCGAAAGGGTGTTATCTGTTCTGGGTTGTGTAATCATTGGGTATCTTCGGGTGGGGGTTCAGGGACCTAATGAGACACTATAGCTGGTCGTTCAGGGGATTGTGGGTTCACTTCTGACTGAGGTGTGAGGAAGGTCCAAGTTCCAACCTCCCATCACCAACATCCTATTTTCTTGTGCATAGTTCTGCATGGGGCTGTGCAGAATCCCCACATCAGTAGTAGTATGTACTATATCCTATCAAAAATAGTCAAATATCTGGTTGGGCATTTTGTTTGTGGTAATTGTCAAAGCCTCAAGATTAAGAAGCCTAGAAGAGGACAACCGAAAGGACTGGACTCAGTGGCTAGAGCTATTGGTCAATCTGAGTTTTATTCAAAACCGTAAAATAAAGAGTGGCAATGCAAACTGGGCAAGCTTAGCGACAGACTAATAGTAGTAGTACAGACATTCATAGCAGAGGCAGTTAAAACTTAGAGGCAGGGATAACCAGAATTTAGAAACAGATAGTCAAGTCAAGATCAAAGAATCTTTTGTAAAAAATAGAATTAGGGAGTGGAACCAGAATTAATAGTTCGGAAAAAATAAGGTGCAGTAAAAGTTAGGGCAATATAATTGTTAATATTAACCACTGGAGGACTTACTGGGACCAGCAGCAGGGCCCTCAGTAGAGGAGTGGTCCTCTGGTGGTTGTCCCGCCGACTCGGACCCCGTCTTCTTGCCCCTGGGTGCTGCAGATCAGTGATCATGTAAGATATAATAAAGAAAGACACAAACATTAATGATTGCTGTGAAACAAATAAATTATCTAAAAAAACGCTCAAAAAACGTTTTAGGAAACAAAAATTGCAATAAAATTGACCTATCTAATCCGATCGACTACTGGCTTGTGGGATTCACGGACAGTCTACTTATTTAGGAACACTAATTCAGTGTTCCATTTTGATTGATTCAAATAAAATCCAGAACACTAACTAAGCTTAAGTACCACCTGACCTAGCCCACCTATTCCAGGCGGGCCAATTGTTCATTAAGTCTGCATTTCCATTTTTTTTAGCCCTCAAAAATGCATAGATGAGAAGGAGGACACATGCATAAATTGGTGCATAATGCATACACCAAATTGTTGGTTGGTTGCGTCTGATGTTCTGCTGCTGACTGACACTGCTAAGCCTACCACTCAGTAAACAAACTACAAAAGGTTCTACTAAGGACTGGGGTAAGCAGCACTCAGTGACAGAGGATGCGTCACGCAGACCGCTCAAAAATTATCAACTAATAGTAACTAAACCTAGTATCAATCCATCCACCACTATTTGACAGGAGGACAAAGGAAGGACTAGAGTCTCTCTAGCAATAGCATTACCTAACTGAAGTTCTCTAAAGTAAACTCTTACATAATAATAAGGACAAGCGAGCCCAAAGTTGCAAACAAGTAAGAGTAGCGCCCAGCACCTGTGTCCTACAATCACAGAAGATTTTGAAACGTAATTTACCTGCAATGTAAGCAGCAGTATTCTTGTTATTTGTAAAAAATTTATACACAAATCACAATACTTATACTACTATATATATTAGCTACTCACCAAGCCCCACGACCTCGACACCTAGCAGGTCCAACAGGTCCTGCTCCCGGTCCAGGATGTCTGACCACCGGTGTGCCAGCTGGTTATGGGTGCGCCGGACCCCTGAGCAGCGAAACACTGCCCGGCGCACCTTCGCCCACCGGCGGTGACGCTCCTGGGTAGGGTACCCGGAACCTGGCCTGCCGCCTGCTGCCAAGGTCAAGGGGAGGTGGCGCTGAACAAAAAAAACAAGGGCGGCCACCTCCGCCTCACTAAAAAGCTGGCGGGCTTGCACCCCTGCAGGGCGCAGTCTGCCGCAAGGCAGGCGGCTCATGGGCGCACGCGCCTTGCCCTTCGAGCCGTTACTGCTGCTGCTACCCTTCGCCATGGTTCTGGGGTGGAAGGAAGCGGAAAAGAAAAGTTAGAAGGGAAAAATAAAGTTAGGGGAAGAAGTAGGAGCTTAAAGAAGAAAGTTATATAAAACAGTCGAAAAGTAAAAAAAACACAGTAAAAAGTAGAAAAAAATGCAAAATATAGACTTAGGCAGAGAGAGAGATAGATAAGAAATAAAGAAAAATTGAAAAACAGTGTAAAAAACTAAGGATTGCAAAGATTGAGGGAGGATAGAAAAGCAGGCCCAGAACCATAGCATAGAATGAAAAACAAGATGGCCGCGCCCATCACGACCACGTGGGTAAGTTCGCGCGATATTTCTCCCCGAGCACGCAAAAAACGTCGCGAACACGTACGACGCGTTCCCGAACATGAAATGCGCATCGCGAGCACGCTATACGCGACCCGGAACAGGAAATAAGGGATCGCGAATGGGCGGGACAAGTGAAAAACAAGATGGCCGCACCCATAGGCAACCGCATGGGTAAGTTCGCGAGATACTATCCCCCGAGCACGCAAACAGCGTCCCGAACACGCACAACTCGTTCCCAAAGAAGAAAAACGCATCGCGAACGGGCGCGACAAGCAGCTACGCACGCTCGCGTAGCTACGCGTAGCGCTCCGACGTCTTCGCCTAGCTTCGCGTAGCGCGACTACGTGAACTACGCCCAGGGTTTTAAGAGACATTCGTCCAGATTGCGAACCAACTGCATGATGGGATCTGCAGTCCATAACTATGAACTGGCCAAGTGTTCTCTGATGAGATATGGTGCATGTGTGCCCCACGCTACTTTAGAAGGAGGGGCTTAATAAATAAAAGGAAACTTTGAAATTTGTAACACCGGAGGCATCTGAAGAGGCTACCGCCGAAACGCGTCATGCCAGAGAATTCGAACAAACGATTCCTTGAAGCCCTGCCGTGTCCCCTTGTCTTTTTCGAAGGAGGAGGATATTTTTGCATATTAGCGTGTAGCCAGTGTCACGCAAAGGGTACCCTTCCAAAAGTGTTCAGGGTGCAGTGGCTTAACCCGGACCGCCCCACGTCCGATGGAGGCAGAAGTCTTTGCTGCCAGCTGACAGTCCGTGACTCACACGGAGAGACGGAGTTACTTTATCATCGTCTCCAAGCTTTGCCAACACTGGGACAGTGAGGTTGGAAGCGCAGGGCTCAGGAATCATTTGTTGCCCAGCACAGTGCTACAATCTCAAGCTAAACCATTCTTCAGCCACTCACTTTGAGGAGGGAAAAATCCGGCTGTAAGAGACATTCGTCCAGATTGCGAACCAACTGCATTATGGGATCTGCAGTCCATAACTATGAACTGGCCGAGTGTTCTCTGATGAGATATGGTGCAGGTGTGCCCCACGCTACTTTAGAAGGAGGGGCGTAATAAATAAAAGGAAACTTTGAAATTTGTAACTCCGGAGGCATCTGAAGAGGCTACCGCCAAAACGCGTCATGCCAGAGAATTCGAACAAATGATTCCTTGAAGCCCTGCCGTGTCCCCTTGTCTTTTTCGAATGAGGAGGATATTTTTGCATATTAGCGTGTAGCCAGTGTCACGCAAAGGGGACCCTTCCAAAAGTGTTCAGGGTGCAGTGGCTTAACCCGGACCGCCCCACGTCCGATGGAGGCAGAAGTCTTTGCTGCCAGCTGACAGTCCGTGACTCACACGGAGAGACGGAGTTACTTTATCATCGTCTCCAAGCTTTGCCAACACTGGGACTGTGAGGTTGGAAGCGCAGGGCTCAGGAATCGTTTGTTGCCCAGCACAGTGCTACAATATCAAGCTAAACCATTCTTCAGACACTCACTTTGAGGAGGGAAAAATCCGGCTGTAAGAGACATTCGTCCAGATTGCGAACCAACTGCATGATGGGATCTGCAGTCCATAACTATGAACTGGCCGAGTGTTCTCTGATGAGATATGGTGCAGGTGTGCCCCACGCTACTTTAGAAGGAGGGGCTTAATAAATAAAAGGAAACTTTGAAATTTGTAACACCGGAGGCATCTGAAGAGGATACCGCCGAAACGCGTCATGCCAGAGAATTCGAACAAATGATTCCTTGAAGCCCTGCCGTGTCCCCTTGTCTTTTTCGAAGGAGGAGGATATTTTTGCATATTAGCGTGTAGCCAGTGTCACGCAAAGGGGACCCTTCCAAAAGTGTTCAGGGTGCAGTGGCTTAACCCGGACCGCCCCACGTCCGATGGAGGCAGAAGTCTTTGCTGCCAGCTGACAGTCCGTGACTCACACGGAGAGACGGAGTTACTTTATCATCGTCTCCAAGCTTTGCCAACACTGGGACTGTGAGGTTGGAAGCGCAGGGCTCAGGAATCGTTTGTTGCCCAGCACAGTGCTACAATCTCAAGCTAAACCATTCTTCAGCCACTCACTTTGAGGAGGGAAAAATCCGGCTGTAAGAGACATTCTTCCAGATTGCGAACCAACTGCATGATGGGATCTGCAGTCCATAACTATGAACTGGCCGAGTGTTCTCTGATGAGATATGGTGCAGGTGTGCCCCACCCTACTTTAGAAGGAGGGGCTTAATAAATAAAAGGAAACTTTGAAATTTGTAACACCGGAGGCATCTGAAGAGGCTACCGCCGAAACGCGTCATGCCAGAGAATTCGAACAAATGATTCCTTGAAGCCCTGCCGTGTCCCCTTGTCTTTTTCTGAAGGAGGAGGATATTTTTGCATATTAGCGTGTAGCCAGTGTCACGCAAAGGGGACCCTTCCAAAAGTGTTCAGGGTGCAGTGGCTTAACCCGGACCGCCCGCACGTCCCGATGGAGGCAGAAGTCTTTGCATGCCAGTTGACAGTCCGTGACTCACACCGGAGAGACGGAGTTACTTTACCATCGTCTCCAAGTCTGCCAATGCCGGGACTGTGTGGTTGGAGCGCAAGGGCTCAGGAATCGCTTGTTGCACAGCACTGGTGCTACAATCTCAAGCTAACCATTCTTCAGCCACTCACTTTGGGGAGGGGAAAAATCCGGCACATAAGGCACATTCGGCCAGATTGCGAACCAACTGCACTTGATGGGATCTGCAGTCCATAACTATGAACTGGCCGAGGTGTTCTCTGATGAGATATGTGCAGGTGTGCCCCACGCTAGCTTTAGAAGGAGGGGCTTAATAAATAGGAGGAAACTTTGAAATTTGTAACACCGGAGGCATCTGAAGAGGCTACCGCCGAGACGCGTCATGCCAGAGAATTCGAACAAATGATTCCTTGTGAAGCCCTGCCGTGGGTCCCCTTGTCTTTTTTCAAAGGAAGAGGATATTTCTTGCATATTAGCGTGCAGCCGGTGTCACGCAAAGGGGACCCTTCCAAAAGTGTTCAGGGTGCAGTGGCTTAACCCGGACCGCCCCACATCCGATGGAGGCAGAAGTCTTTGCTGCCAGTCAGACAGTCCGTGACTCACACAGAGAGACGGAGTTACTTTACCATTGTCTCCACACTTTGCCAACACCGGGACTGTGAGGTTGGAAGCGCAGGGCTCAGGAATCGTTTGTTGCCCAGCACAATAGTGCTACAATCTCAAGCTAACCATTCTTCAGCCACTCACTTTGAGGAGGGAAAAATCCGGCTGTAAGAGACATTCGTCCAGATTGCGAACCAACTGCATGATGGGATCTGCAGTCCATAACCTATGAACTGGCCAAGTGTTCTCTGATGAGATATGGTGGCAGGTGTGCCTGCTACTCTTTGTGAGAGGAGGGGCTTAATAAATAAAAGGAAACTTTGAAATTTGTAACACCGGAGGCATCTGGAAAGAGGCTACCGCCGAGACGCGTCATGCCAGAGAATTCGAACAAAATGATTCCTTGAAGCAAACACTGCCGTGTCCCCTTGTCTTTTTCAAAGGAGGAGGATGTTTTTGCATATATATATATATATATATATATATATATATATATATATATATATATATATTCACTGAGAAAAACCATAGGTTTCAGACACGTTATAGTTACAAATTAGCATTTAAAAAACTCGTTGAAATTCACTGAAAAAACCATAGGTTTTAGGGACAGTTATAGTTACTTGGACATTGCACTCGTACAAAACCCGTGAAATTCCCCCGTTATAGTTAGTTCAGCTAACTATAACTCGCGCCCCGCAATGCACTGCTGATGACGTCACATATTACATCACTCATGACATGGTCAGTGACATCACTGATGACATCACTGATGACATCTCAAATGACATCACTGATGACATCATCCAGTGACTGTGTGTTTCTCTAAAGTTTAAATATTTTTAATATATATAGGAAAGAAGACGTATTGAAGAATGAGTGGGTGTGTAAGTGTCTGTATGGATGATTTAGTAGGTGCGTGACTGACTGTATAAGTGAGTGATTTAACGTATCGTACTGAATGCATGGGTTAGTGACTAAACTGGGTGAATGTCTGTATCCGTCTGTCTGTTGCTGTGTAAGTGGCTGCATGTGTTTGTGAATAGCTACATGAGTGTCTATTTGAGTTATTGAATGCTTGTGTGAGTATCTGTATGGGTGCCTGAGTGTTTGTGTGGGAGGGGTGTAGTGCGACTCTGTGCATAGATGTGTGAGTGGGTGATTCACTGGGTGGATGGTTTCAAGAGTGCATCTGTGATAGACTTTATGGGTGGGTAAGTGTGTGTAAGAGTGTGTTAGTGGTGAATGTATGTCCCAGTGGTACATGTGTGAGTAACTACATATGTGAAAGGCAGTATATATGTGTGTTGGAGTATATAAATAGCTATAAGCGAGAGTGACTGATTGTGATAGTGGCTGTATGGATGAGTGTGCTTGTATCAGTGATTGTATAAGAGCGTAAGAATGTGCTAGTATTTGTATGAGTAAGTGGGGTGGTGTGTGTATAACTGTATAGGTGAGTAAATGGTAGTGTGTTTAATTATTTGCATGACTGACTAGGTGTGTGAGTACCTCTATGGATGAGTGGCGGTGTTTGAGTGTCTATATAGGAGTATGAGTGCATATGATAGTCCTAGTACTGAGTGACCGTAAGTATGAGTGACTGTACGGGTGAGTGAGTGGATGTGTGTGTGAGACCTAAGAATCAGTGAGTGGGTATGTAGTTATTGGTGTTGGAGTGTCTATGGTTTTGCGAATGGCAGTCTGTAATTTAGAGTGGGTGTATCAAAGGTTATATTAGGGTGTGAGGAGGTGCATCAGATTATCACGTGGATGATGTCATCAGTGATGTCATTTGAGATGTCATCAGTGATGTCATCAGTGATGTCACTGACCATGTCATGAGTGATGTAATATGTGACGTCATCAGCAGTGCATTGGGCGCGAGTTATAGTTAGCTGAACTAACTATAACGGGGGAATTTCACGGGTTTTGTACGAGTGCAATGTCCAAGTAACTTTATAACTGTCCCTAAAACCTATGGTTTTTTCAGTGAATTTCAAAGGTTTTTAAAGTGCTAATTTGTAACTATAACGTGTCTGAAACCTATGGTTTTTTCAGTAATTTCAAAGGTTTTTTAAATGCTAATTTGTAACTATAACGTGTCTGAAACCTATGGTTTTTTCAAGTGAATTTCAAAGGTTTTTTAAATGCTAATTTCTAACTTTATAACGTGCCTGAAACCTACGTTTTTTTAGTGAATTTCAAAGGTTTTGTAAATGACAATTTTTAAATGTATTAATTGTTATATTAATTTTTTTCATACTGATTTACTACATTTTTAGAAACAATTTTTTTTTAGATATTTTATTTTTTAAATTACATTGTAATTACATTATACATTACATTACAAAAAATACTTTCTCTTAATGAATTACTTTAGTTTAAATACTTTGCAGATAGGCAATAGACTTTTAAGTACAGTAGTTACAGTTGTTGCAATGGGCAACACATTTTCAAACACAATGCAACATTCAGCTCAATGTGAATTTCTAGTTAAATGCAATTAGTTACTTTATGGATTACTTTTCTAACCACAGGACTGGATCCTAGATTCAGTCCTGGTACATCTCCTGTAAACAGTTGAGTAAAAGCGTTTTGGTTACAGTCGTGATTTTTAAGGAATATTATTGTATTTTAAAAGTTGACACTAGAAACTTTTTCTCATAGAATCACCAATGTTATCCCTATGGAAGGGAAATTCACTTAGCAGGTAAAAACTGTTATCGTTACTTTTTCTTACTCAGTGTTGGATCCTGGTTCCAGTACTGGTGCATCTCCTGTAAACAGTTGAAAGAATGCGTTTAAGTCATACAGGCGATTTTTAAGGAATATTTGTAGTTTGTGAAAATCAACACTTTGAAACTTTTTTGCTGAAAACCAGTCAATGTTAGCCTATGGAAGGAAATTCAAGTTACTGGTAAGTACGGTTAAAATTACTTTTCAGGACCAGTACTGGGCTGAAAGATGCAGCACTGAGGTCTCTCCTGATAACAGGTGAGTAAATCAGAATTCGGATTTCGGCTGATTTTAGAGGAATATTTGTATGTTTCAAAAATCAACACTTAGAAGAATTTCCAAGTGAAACCAGTCAATGTTAGCTCATGAAGGAAATTCAAGTTACTGGTAAGTACGGTTAAAATTACTTTTCAGGATCAGTACTGGGCTGAAAGATGCAGCACTGAGGTCTCTCCTGATAACAGGTGAGTAAATCGGAATTCGTATTTCGGCTGATTTTAGAGGAATATTTTAAAGTTCCAAACGCCACACTTAGAAGAATTTCCAAGTGAAACCAGTCAATGTTAGCCTATGAAGGAAATTCAAGTTACCGGTAAGTACGGTTAAAATTACTTTTCAGGATCAGTACTGGGCTTAAAGATGCAGCACTGAGGTCTCTCCTGATAACAGGTGAGTAAATCGGAATTCGTATTTCGGCTGATTTTAGAGGAATATTTTAAAGTTCCAAAACTCCACACTTAGAAGAATTTCCAAGTGAAACCAGTCAATGTTAGCCTATGAAGGAAATTCAAGTTACCGGTAAGTACGGTTAAAATTACTTTTCAGGATCAGTACTGGGCTGAAAGATGCAGCACTGAGGTCTCTCCTGATAACAGGTGAGTAAATCGGAATTCGTATTTCGGCTGATTTTAGAGGAATATTTTAAAGTTCCAAAACTCCACACTTAGAAGAATTTCCAAGTGAAACCAGTCAATGTTAGCCTATGGAAGGAAATTCAAGTTACTGGTAAGTACGGTTAAAATTACTTTTCAGGACCAGTACTGGGCTGAAAGATACAGCACTGAGGTCTCTCCTTATAACAGGTGAGTAAATCGGAATTCCTATTTCGGCTGATTTTAGAGGAATATTTGCACAATGGTGAAGGGAGGGTGGGGCCTGAGAGTGACATCTTGCAAACGCGCCCCGTGGCGCGTTTTAAGTTGGGGGATTAAGTCCCCTTGAATCCTGAGGGTCCCTAGGGGCCAACTGGCCCACCAGGACCCTCCAATATGCGCCAGGGGCTGCGTTGCAGAGACGTGTAGAGAGGCCACACCCCTTTTTACACCTCTCTGCAGCGCAGCTCTGTGTCGCTTTCTGGATGTACCTGTTGGGCTGGTTGGCTCCCAGGGACCCTCAGGATTGAAGGGGATTTAATTCCCCATCTTAAAACAGCGCCACGGAGCCTGTTTGCACACATGTCACCTGAGCCCCGCCCTCCCTTCACCACTGTGCCAAGCGCGCCCCGTGGCGCGTTTTAAGTTGAGGGATTAAGTCCCTTGAATCCTGAGGGTCCCCGGGGTCAACTGGCCCACCATATACCTCCAAGCGCCACAGAGCTGCGTTGCAGAGAGGTGTAAAAAGGGGTGTGGCCTCTCTACACGTCTCTGCAAGGCAGCCCTGGCGCATACTGGAGGTTCCTGGTGGGCTGGTTACTCCTAGAGCCCCCAGTATTCAAGGTGAATTTGTTCCCCTCTGCAAACGCGCCAGGGCGCGTTTGCAGAGTGGTGAAGGAAGGGGCGGGGCCTGCGGGCCCGATCGTTTTTTTTTGTGTTTATTTTTTTGTCCCCTGAAGGGGCTGTGTGGCCCCCTTCCTTTTTCTCTTTTTGGGCCCTAGGGACCCCATCCCCCAGGGCCTTACCCCCTTTTTTTAAATTAAAATAAAAAAAACGGGAAGGGGGCCGCGTGGCCCCCTTCCCTGGGCCTGTATTTGGCCCCGGGGACCCCATCCCCCGGGGCATGGCCTCTATATTTATTTTTTTGAGGGGGCAGCGTGGCCCCACTCCTCTGGCCATTTTAAGGCCCCGGGACCCCATCTCCCGGGGCTGGCCTTTCCATTTAAAAAAATAAATCATTCTCTTTTTTGGGGAGGGGGCCGCGTGGCTCCCATCCCGGGCACTACTTGCCCCGGGGACCCCATCCCCGGGGCTGGCCTCTCCGTTGGGGACTGTGGGGGGGTCCCCAATCCCCCACAGTCCCGCCGGCTCCCACGTCCCTTGGGAGCCGGCATTGCTGTCCCACATGGGGAGCAGCTGACATGCTGCTCCCCATGTGGAAAAGCAATCGCTTTGGATATTGGAAGAGAGAGCAGGTTTCCCTGTCTCTCTTCCAATATCCAAAGCAGTTTGCTATGGCAGGACGGGAGCCGCGAGGCTCCCGTCCTGCCATAGCAAACTACAGTGTCCCGGGGGTAGGCACCCCGGGACACTGCAGGAGCCGGCCCTGGGGGGTGGTGGTCCCCAGGGCCATCAAGGGCTCCAGGAGGGGGCCGCGCGGCCCCCCTCCCATTCAGTCACACAGCCCCGGGGAGGTGGTGGTCCCCGGGGCTCTAGGGGTCCGTAACGGACCCCCATATTAAAATGTTTAGTGCCCCGGGAGGTGGCGGTCCCGAGGGCGTGTGGGGAGCTGGAGCCCCCCCACAGGTTTTATAATGTATTTAAAGAAGCCCCGGGAGGTGGTGGTCCCCGGGGCTGCGGAGGGCTCAGAGCCCTCCCGCACCATTTTTTAAAATAGCCCGGGGGTGGCGGTCCCCGGGGCTTGGGGGCCCTTTGAGGCCCCCCACACATTAAATTATCCCCCCCCACCATGCCCCCGGGACTTGGGCCACCCGGGGGCCAGTGCTATCGAAGCGCGGAGACCGCTGCCCGATTTTTTTTGGCAGGATTCGCGCACCCTGAGCGCATCCTGCCGATTTTTAAAATAATTTTTTATTTTTTTGCCCAGGGGGTCCTTGTGGGACCCCCTGAGCAAACCTAGAGGTCAGGGTGTTTCTACCCTGCCCCCTTTGTGCGCTTTGCGCACTTGTTTCTGTCCCTCGGTTCTACCGAGGACAAAATGGCTGCCAACATTTCCTGAATCGGAATGTTGACAGCCAGCTGACAACCAATTAACATGCAGCTCGTGATCGGGACGGTGCGCGCAGGGTGCGCTGAGGGTACGCGGACCCTACTCGGCCATAGATATCACTAACTTTTTACTTTTCATTTTCTCAGCAACTACTGAACGGATTTACACCATTTAACAAAAGGGTTCTTTCTGAACCAAGAACTACCTCTTTGCCAAATTTGGTGTAATTCCGTTCAGCAGTTCAGGCTGTAGCCGTGTCTAAAGTTTCCTATGGAAAAGTGCATGGGGAAAACGCGTTTTGGGACCCCCCTTTTTTCTCGGCCCTCGCTTGACGAATCCCCCCGAGACTTTCAGGGTAGGAGCGGACCGGAGCGGGCCACAAAGTTTGAAAATTTCGCGAAGATACGTCAACCGGCAAGAGAGTTATTTCAAATAGAATGTCGCGGATTTCCTATGGATAATAGGTTGTAACTATAACTATCTACTGGCGACCGCCAGTAGATAACTATATATATATATATATAGGTAGTTATAGTTAGGACCTAGTTTCCATAGGAAAGCGTTTCTGACTTGCCAATATCTTTGGCGCCGGTTGACGAATCTTCGTGAAACTTTCAAAACTAATGGCGCGCTCTGGTCAGCTCCTGTCTTGAAAGTTTCGGGGTGATTAGGTCAAGCGGGGCTGCCGAGAAAAAGGGGGTCCCAAAGCGTGTTTTCTCCATGTTAATTTCCATAGGAAGCTTTAGTCATAGCTACAGCCCGAACTGCTGAACGGAATGACACCAAATTTGGCAAAAAGGTAGGTCTTGGTCTAGAAAGTGTGCTGTTCTTTAAAATGGTGTAAATCAGTTAAGTAGTTGCTGAGAAATTAAAAAATAAAAATATCGATATCTGAACACCAAGGTGGATTCGTGAACCCTCCCGGGCACTAGCTTCACTCTGATTGGCTGCCAGCACTCCAAACCAGGAAGTGTTGGATGCCATGTTGTGATTCGGGTAACCAAGTCACAAGAAAAAGGGTGAAAAAAGATGAAAAACAAGAAAGGGGCAGGGTAGAAACACCCTGACCCCTAGGCCTGGTCATGGGGTCCCCCAATTGACTCCCAGGGCCAAAAAAGCATTTTAAAAAAATATATATATACGGCCGAATTAGAGCAGGGTGCGCGAATCCGGCCGAAAAATGTTTAAAAACGAAGCGCGGGCTTCCGCGCTTGCTTTCTATAGTGCCCCCGGGTGGGCCAGATCCCAGGGCAATACCTAATTATGTTGCGGGTGCCTGCGGGGGCCCCCACAGCCCCGGGGACTGCCACCTCCCCGGGGCTTGAATAAAAATGAGTGGGCGGACTCCAACCCCCCCACGCTGCCCCGGGGACAACCACCTCCCGGTGCTTGTAATATATTTGAGCTGGGGGGACTCGCAGGTCTTCCAAGCCCCGGGGACCACCGCCTCCCGGGGCCCTTGCCTAATGACGGGGGCCTCGCGGGCTCCCCAAGCCCCAGGAACCACCACCTCCCCGGGGCCTACTTCTTTAATGAGAGGGGGCCTGCATGGGCCCCCAAGCTCCGGGGACCACCACCTCCCTGGGGCTTTTAATTGGACGGAGGAACTTAGCAATCCTGCTGTGCGTGGACACTTACTGAGGTAACAGGAGGGTAGTTGGCCTCCAAGGATGTCCTTGGGGGCCAACTACCCTCTTGTTACCTCCAAGTAAGTCCACACAGTGGGATTGCTAAGACGTCTTGGAGGCCATGCCCCTTTCTCCACCACTCTGCAAACTCGTCTCCTGGCAGACTAGGGATGGGGGATGAAGTCCACTTTACTCCTGAGGGACTTTGGGGGGCCAAGAAGCCCTCCTGGTACCTCCTGTAAGTCCTACGCAGCGGAATTTCTGAGCACTGGTCGGAGGCCCAGCACCTTTCTCCACCACTCTGCAAACGCGACTACTAGTTAATGAAGCATTTGCAATGTAATAGGTTTCGTATTTGTGAGAGTTAGAGCTATTGGCGTTGTAAATGTAAAAATGTTTTACAAATTTTTTTGGTGTAGGGTGGATGTACGTTGTGTGTAGTGGAATTATGTGGTATGTTGTGCAGTGAAATTATGTGAATAGAAAGTATGTGGTATTTAGTGTATAGGAATTATGTGGAGTGGGATTATGTGTTTTAGAGAGTAATTATGTGTATGTAGTCTGTGTTGTGGAGTGGTAACCTCGGGTTTAGTCTTCCTCGTTTCCATAGAAGCTAAACGATAAACTCAATGAGACACAAAAAAAGAAGGAACCACTGAGGAGCACTTCTGGACCTAGTCGGAGGTATGAGCAGGCCACTGGAATTATGTGACTGTTCAGGCTGCACCAATTTTCACATAATTAAACATTTTCCGCATTTGCCAAATATTCCATCATCTGTTGCCTAATCTGCAGATTTGAACAAAAAAGCCTTGTTTCTAAGCTCAAACGGCTCAAATGTTTCCAAAAATGCAGTGTCGCGTGTTACAGCATGGTGGGAAGGCCCTTTGCGAAGCTGGAATGGTCACGTGTTACTTATTGCATAATGTGGGTGTTAAACTGGTACTAATGGTGCACAAACCTCTCTCTCTTCTTTCTGTGCCTCTCTTGCCTCTTTCTGCATTTCTCTTGGTTCTTTCTGCACCCTTCTTCCCTTTTTTGCATCTCTATTCTCTTATTCTGCTGTTCTCTTGCCATTTTCTGCACCTCTCTTGCCTCTTTCTGCACCTCTCTTGCCTCTTTCTGCACCTCACTTGCCTCTTTCTGCACTTTGCTTCTTTCCACACCTCTGTTGCCTGTTCAGCAATTCTCTTGCCTCTCTGCACTTCTCTTGATTGTTTCTGCACCTCTCTTGCATCTTTCTGCACCCCTGTTTCCTCTTTCTGCACCTTTCCCTGCCTGTTTCTGCACCTCTGTTGCCTTTTCTATACCTCTGTTGCTTCTTTCTGCACTTCTCTTGCCTCTTTCTTGTACCCTCTTTCAGGCCTCTTTCACCACCTCTGTTGCTTCTTTCTGCACTTCTCTTCCTTCTTTCTGCACCCTCCTGCATCTTTCTACCCTCTTGCCAATTTGTGCATCTTCCTACCTCTTTATGCACTCTCTTGCATCGCTTTGCACCCTGTTAGGTCTTTCTGCACTGCTCTTGCTTCTTTCTGCACCTCTTGCAAATTTCTGCATCCTCATGCCTCTTTCTGCACCCTCTTCCCTATGTCTCCACCTCTCTCTGCATCTTTCTGCACTTCTCCTGCTTCTTTCTGCACTGCTCTTGCTTGTTTCTGCACCTCTCTTGCAAATTTCTGTATCCCTTTACCTCTTTCTGCACCCCTGTTCCCTCTTTCTGTACATTTCTTGCCTGTTTCTGCACCTCTCTTGCCTCTTTGGCACCTCTGTTGCTTCTTTCTGCACTTCTCTTGCCTCTTTCTGCACCCCTCTTGCCTCTTAAGCACCTCTGTTGCTTCTTTCTGCACCTCTCTTGCTTCTTTCGGCATCTTTCTTGCCTCTTTCTGTATCCCCTTTTGCCTCTTTGTGCACCTCTCCTGCCTCTTCCTGCACCTCTCTTGCCTCTTTCTGCAGTTCTCTTTGCCTCTTTTGCTTCTTTCTGCACTTTTCTTGCCTCTTTCTGTACCCTTCCAGCTTCTTTATGCACCTCTGTTGGTTCTTTCTGCACAGCTCTTGCTTGTTTCTGCACTTTCTTGCTTCTTTCTACCTCTCTTGCCTCTTTCTGCTCCTCCCTTTCCTCTTTGTGCATTTCTCTTGCCTGTTTCTGCAGTTCCCTTGCTCTTTCTGTACCTCTCTTGCCTCTTTCTGCACCTCACTTGCCTCTTTCTGCACCTCACTCTCTTCCTTCTGCACCTCTCTTGCCTCTTTCTGCACTTCCTCTTGCCTCTTTCTACACTTCTTGAGCCTCTTTCTATACCTCTCATGCCTCTGTCTGCACCTCACTTGCCACTTTCTGCTCTTCCTCTCGCCTCTTTCTGAACCTCACTCTCTTCTTTCTGCACCTCTCTTGCCTCTTTCTGCACCTCTCTTGCTTCTTTCTGCATCTCTCTTGCCTCTTTCTTGCACTTATCTTGCCTCTTTCTGCACCCTTTCTTGCCTCTTCCAGCACCTCTGTTGCTTCTTTCTGCACTTCTCTTCCTTCTTCTGCACCCCTCTTGCCTCTTTCTGTACCCCTCTTGCATCTTTGTGCACCTCTCCCTACCTCTTTCTGCACCTCTCTTGCCTCTTTCTGCACCTCTGTTGGTCCTGTCTGCACTGCTCTTGCTTCTTTCTGCACCTCTTTTGCAAATTTCTGCATCCCTCTTGCCTCTTTCTGTACCCCACTTCCTCTTCCTGCACCTCTCTTGCCTCTGTCTGCACACCTGTTCCCTCTTTCTGCACCCCTTTTGCCTGTTTCTGAAGTTCCCTTGCCTTCTTCTGCACCTCACTTGCCTCTTTTCTGCACTTCTATTGCCTCTATCTGCACCTCTCTTGCTTCTTTCTGCAACCCCTGTTGTCTTTCTGCACTCATCTTCCCTGTTTCTGCACCTCTTTTTGCTTCTTTCTGCACTTCTCTTGCGTCTTTCTGCACCTCTGTTGCCTCTTTCTGCAGCTCACTTGCTTCTTTCTGCACCCCTTTTCCCTCTTTCTGCACCTCTCTTGCCTCTTTGCACCCTTGTTCCCTTTCTGCACCTTTCCTACCTGTTTCTGCACCTCTCTTGTCTCTTTCTGTAACTCTGTTGCTTCTTTCCGTACTTTCTTGCTCTTTCTGCACCCTCACGCCTCTATCAGCACCTCTGTTGCTTCTTTCTGCACTTCTCTTCCTTCTTTCTGCACCCTCCTGCCTCTTTCTGTGCTTGTCTTGCCTGCTTGTGCACCTCTCCTACTTATTCTGCTCCTCTCTTGCCTCTTTTTGCACCTCTGTTGGTTCTTTCTGCACTGCTCTTGTTTATTTATGCACCTCTTTTGCAAATTTCTGCATCCCACTTGCCTTTTTCTGTACCCTCTTCCCTCTTTCTGCACCTCTCTTGCCTCTGTCTGCACACCTGTTCCCTCTTTGCACCCTTTGCCTGTTTCTGCAATCTCTCTGCCTCTTCTGCAGTTCTCTTGCCTCCTTCTGCACCTCACTTGCCTCGTTATGCACTTCTATTGCCTATTTCTGCACCTCTCTTGCTTTCCTGCGCTCGTCTTTCCCTTCTCTGTACCTCTCTTGCTTCTTTCTGCACTTCCTCTTGCTTCTTTATGCACCTCTTGCTTCTTTCTGCACTCTTCTTCCATTTTTGCATCCTCTTGCGCTCTTTCTGCTATTTTCTTTGCCATTTCCTGCACTCTCTTGCCTCTTTCTGCACCTCACTTGCCTCTTTCTGCACCTCTTGCTTCTTTCTACACCTCTGTTGCTTCTTTCAGCAATTTTCTTGCCTCCTTCTGTACTTCTCTTGCTTGTTTCTGTACTTCTCTTGCTTGTTTCTGCACCTCTGTTGCGTCTTCTCTGCACCTCTGTTGCCTCTTCATGCACCTCACTTGCTTCTTTCTGCACCCCTCTGGCTCTTTTGCACCTATTTTTTCTCTTCTTCACCTCTCTTGCGTCTTTCTGCACCCCTGTTCCCTCTTTCTGCACCTTTCCAGCCTGTTTCTGTACCTTTCGCCTCTTTTTGTACCTTTGTTGCTTCTTTCTGCACTTCTCTTGTTCTTTCTGCACCCTTCATGCCTCTTTCAGCACCTCTGCTGCTTCATTCTGCACTTCCCTTCCTTCTTTCTGCACCCTCCTGCCTCTTTCTGTACTTGTCTGCCTCTTTGTGCACTTCTCTTACTTTTTTCTGCACCCCTCTTGCCTATTTTTTGCACCTCTGTTGGTTCTTTCTGCACTGCTCTTGCTTCTTTCTGTATCCCTCTTCCCTCTTCCTGCACTCTCTTGCCTCTGTCTGCACACCTGTTCCCTCTTTCTGCACCCTTTGCCGGTTTCTGCAACTCTCTTGCCTTTTTCTGCAGCTCACTTGCTTCTGCACCCTCTTGCCTATTTCTGCACCCTCTTCCCTCTTTCTGCACCTCTCTTGCCTGCTTTGCACCCTTGTTCCCTTTCTGCACCTTTACTACCTGTTTCTGCACCTCTCTTGCCTCTTTCTGTACCTCTGTTGCTTCTTTCTGCACTGCTCTTGCTTCTTTCAGCACCTGTTTTGCAAATTTCTGCATCCCTCTTGCCTCTTTCGGTACCCCTCTTCCCTCTTTCTGCACTTCTCTTGCCTCTGTCTGCACACCTGTTCCCTCTTTCTGCACCCCTTTGCCTGTTTCTGCAACTCTCTTGCCTCTTTCTGCAGTTCTCTTGCCTATTTCTGTAGCTCACTTGCTTCTTTCTGCACTTCTAGTTGCCTATTTCTGCACCCTTTGCTTCTTTCTGCACCCCTGTTGTCTCTTTCTGACACCTGTTGTCTCTTTCTGCACTCGTCTTCCCTCTTTCTGCACCTCTCTTGCTTCTTTCTGCACCCTCTCTTGCTTCTTCCTGCATCCTTCTTCCCCCTTTTTTGCATCCCTCTTCCCTCTTTCTGCTGTTCTCTTTTCTTTTCTGTACCTCTCTTGCCTCTTTCTGCACCTCACTTGTATCTTTCTGCACTTCTATTGCCTTCTTTCTGCACCTCTCTTGCTTCTTTCTGTATCCCTGTTGTCTCTTTCTGCACCCTGTTGTCTTTCTGCACTCGTCTTCCCTCCTTCTGCACCTCTCTTGCTTCTTTCTGCACTTCTCTTGTGTCTTTCTACACCTCTGTTGCCTCTTTCTGCAGCTCACTTTTTCTGCACCCCTCTTACCCCTTTCTGCACCCGTTTTCCTTCTTTCTGCACCTCTCTTGCCTCTTTTTGCACCCTTGTTCCCTTTCTGCACCTTTCCTACCTGTTTCTGCACCTCTCTTGCCTCTTTCTGTACCTCTGTTGCTTCTTTCTGTACTTCTCTTGCTTTTTCTGCACCTTCACGCCTCTTTCAGCACCTCTGTTGCTTCTTTCTGCACTTCTCTTCCTTCTTTCTGCACCCCTCCTGCCTCTTTCTGTACTTGTCTCTGCCTCTGTGGGCACCTCTCCTACTTATTTCTGCACCTCTCTTGCCTCCTTTTGCACCTCCTGTTGGTTCCTTCTGCACTGCTCTTGCTTCTTTATGCTCCTCTTTGCAAATATCTGCATCCCTCTTGCCTCTTTCTGTATACCTCTTCCCTCTTTCTGCACCTCTCTTGCCTCTGTCTGCACACCTGTTCCCTCTTTCTGCACTCCTTGCCTGTTTCTGTACCTCTTTCTGCACTCCTTTGCCTCTTTCTGCACCTCTCTTGCTCTGCACCCCTGTTGTCTCTTTCTGCACCCCTGTTGTCTCTTTCTGCGCTCGCTCTCCCTCTTTCTGCACCTCTCTTGCTTCTTTCTGCACTTCTTTGCTTCTTTATGCACCCTCTCTTGCTTCTTTCTGCACCCTTCTTCCATTTTTGCATCCTCTTGCCTCGTTCTGCTATTTTCTTGCCATTTCCTGCACCTCTCTTGCCTCTCTTCTGCACCTCACTTGCCTCCTCTGCACTTCTCTTGCTTCTTTCCACACCTCTGTTGCTTCTTTCAGCAATTCTCTTGCCTCTTTCTGTACTTCTCTTGCTTGTTTCTGTACTTCTCTTGCTTGTTTCTGCACCTCTGTTGCGTCTTTCTGCACCTCTGATGCCTCTTTATGCACCTCACTTGCTTCTTTCTGCACCCTCTTGCCTCTTTTTGCACCTATTTTTTCTTTCTGCACCTCTTTGCGTCTCTTCTGCACCCTGTTCCCTCTTTCTGCACCTTTCCTGCCTGTTTCTGCACCTTTCTTGCCTCTTTTTGTACCTCTGTTGCTTCATTCTGCACTTCTCTTGTTCTTTCTGCACCCCTCCTGCCTCTTTCTGTACTTGTCTTGCCTCTTTGTGCACTTCTCCTACTTTTTTCTGTACCCCTCTTGCCTCTTTTTGCACCTCTGTTGGTTCTTTCTGCACTGCTCTTACTTCTTTCTGTATCCTCTTCCCTCTTCCTGCACCGCTCTTGCCTCTGTCTGCACACCTGTTCCCTCTTTCTGCACCCCTTTTCACGGTTTCTGCAACTCTCTTTGCCTCTTTCTGCAGCTCACTTGCTTCTTTCTGCACCCTCTTGCCTCTTTCTGCACCCTCTTCCCTCTTTCTGCACCTCTCTTGCCTCTTTTGCACCCTTGTTCCCTTTCTGCACCTTCACTACCTGTTTCTGCACCTCTCCTTGCCTCTTTCTCTGTACCTCTGTTGCTTCTTTCTGCACTGCTCTTGCTTCTTTCTGTACCTGTTTTGCAAATTTCTGCATCCCTCTTGCCTCTTCGGTACCCCTCTTCCCTCTTTCTGCACTTCTCTTGCCTCTGTCTGCACACCTGTTCCCTCTTTCTGCACCCCTTGCCTGTTTCTGCAACTCTCTTGCCTCTTTCTGCAGTTCTCTTTGCCTATTTATGTAGCTCACTTGCTTCTTTCTGCACTTCTATTGCCTATTTCTGCACCTCTCTTGCTTCTTTCTGCACCCCCTTGCTGTCTTTCTGCACACCTGTTGTCTCTTTCTGCACTCGCTCTTCCTCTTTCTGCACCTCTCGTGCTTCTTTGTGCACCTCTCTTGCTTCTTCCTGCACCCTTCTTCCCTTTTTGCATCCTCTTCCTCTTTCTGCTGTTCTCTTTCCTTTTTCTGCACCTCCTCTTGCTTCTTTCTGCACCTCACTTGCCTCTTTCTGCACTTCTATTGCCTCTTTCTGCACCTCTCTTGCTTCTTTCTGTATCCCTGTCTCTTTTCTGCACCCCTGTTGTCTTTCTGCACTCGTCTTCTCCCTCCTCTCTGCACCTCTCTTGCTTCTTTCTACCCTCTTGTGTCTTTCTCCACCTCTGTTGCCTCTTTCTGCAGCTCACTTTTTCTGCACTCCCTCTTACCCCTTTCTTGCACCCGTTTTCCTTCTTTCTGCACCTCTCTGCCTCTTTTTGCACCCTTGTTCCCTTTCTGCACCTTTCCTACCTGTTTCTGCACCTCTCTTGCCTCTTTCTGTACCTCTGTTGCTTCTTTCTGTACTTCTCTTGCTTTTTCTGCACCTCTCACGCCTCTTTCAGCACCTCTGTTGCTTCTTTCTGCACTTCTCTTCCTTCTTTCTGCACCCCTCCTGCCTCTTTCTGTACTTGGCTCTTGCCTCTGTGTGCACCTCTCCTACTTATTTCTGCACTCTCTTGCCTCCTTTGCACCTCTGTTGGTTCCTTCTGCACTGTCTGCCTTTATGCTCCTCTTTGCAAATTTCCGCATCCCTCTTGCCTCTTTCTGTACACCTCTTCCTCTTCCTGCACCTCTCTTGCCTCTGTCTGCATACCTGTTCCTCTTTCTGCACCCTTCTGCCTGTTTCTGTACCTCTTTCTGCACTCCTCTTGCCTCTTTCAGCACCTCTGTTGCTTCTTTCTGCACTTCTCTTCCTTCTTTCTGCACCCCTCCTGCCTCTTTCTGTACCTCTGTTGCCTCTTTCTTTCACTTCTCTGCCTCTTTCTGCACCTCTATTGCTTCTTTCTGCTCCTCTGTTGCTTCTTTCTGCACTTCTATTGCCTCTTTCTGTACCTCTCTTGCTTCTTTCTGCACCACACTTGCCTCTTTCAGCACCTCTGCTGTTTTTTCTGCAGTTCTCTTGCCCTTTTCTGCACCTCACCTTGCCTCTTTCAGCACCTCTGTTGCTTTTTTCTGCAGATCTCTTTATGCACACCCTGTGAGAAGTTGGCCTGGTATATGCTGTCCGCTAATTAAGAGCAGGCACCTTGTACCA